>NDXB01003889.1:159013-170554 GCA_002631895.1 Agapornis roseicollis
CTTCCCCCCCCCCATCACTGCTGAGGCCAGACCTGATTCCCTCCCCATCACTGCTGAGGCCAGACCTGCCCTGCCAGGCTCTGCCCCCCACACGAAGCAGAGATGCTGCTTGGAGAGGGCAGCCTCAAGCACAGAGCCAGCCCTACACAGCGAGCAGGGCAAGGGCTGGGTGAGCATCCATGGGACAGAAAGATGGAGACAGCCACAGTGCCTGGCATGGAGATACAGAGCCCTTCCTGACACCTTCAGCAATGTTCTACACTCTGTGTCAAGAGATCTTGTCCTCATGCCCAGCAATGATGCCCCTGACAGCAGCTCCAGGGTCCTGGGTCTCCAGCATCCCCTCCCCAGCCCACAGATGCTGTTCCTGCATCACCCCTGCCACATACCCTTCCTTCAGAGCATTGGGCAGTTGGAGTCCAGCCTCCCTCTTCTTGGCCACTGTGGGTTTCTTGCTGTCCTCCACGTCGTACTCACGCACATCATTCACCTCCTGCATCTGCCCCATCAGCACCTTGGCCACGAACAGGACGATGTACTGCGGGGGAGAGGCACCGTCAGCCAAGGCTCAGAGCTCTTCCTCCCAAACTGCTCACTCCCATTGGCTAAGTGGGACCTTGCTCTGCAATCCTTGAGCCCAAGAAGGGCCAGGCAGATCCCTCTGGGATGGCCGAAGCCCTGGGATGCAGCTGATGAGCTGCAGCTCCGGGAAGCAGCGCTCCTGCAACTGCCCTTAACCTGTTTCATTCCCACAGGATGATGAACTCGGATGTACCCTCCTGTGCCCAGGGCTGTGCTGGATGTGAGACCTCCAAGTCCACCTTTTCTGCATACACCCACCCCACCCCCCAGGCTTCAGGGGACACCAGAGCACTTACACCCACATCCAGCTCCAGCCTAGCAGTGATGACTGCCGTTATCACCCCCTCCCCATGGATCACACTCGGAATTCCAGCACGGAGAAGCCCCCCAGGCACTGACCTGAGTTTCCCTCCTCCCCCCCTGCAGTCCCCTGAGCTGCTCCTAAGACAGGCAGCAGGCGCCATGCAGGAGCAGCAGAGGAGGGAGAAGCCAGTGCAGGGGCTGCTGAGCTCCCCCCACTCACCAGAAACCAGTAGATGTTCATCAGAGTGAGGACAAGGAGCAGAGCATTGAAGAAGAAGTAGAAGGGGATATTAGGGACCAACTGGAGGCTGGAGTAGCAAGTGGCGTAGAGCACCTTGAGGGGGAACCAGTAGAGACGGAACCAGAACCTGCCAGGGCAGAGGGAGCAGGGTGGGTTCAACATCCCATAGGGATCCCAAGAGAAGGGAGAGACCCAGCACAGCGTCCCCAGCACAACCTCCTGCCTGCAGGCAGCCCTCACCCACTGCCCTTGCAACCCCAGGCCCTGCTCTTGGCATCTGCCTCGGGTTTCCAGGTCTGGCTCCGGACAAGGCTTCACAGAGACCCTGTGGAAGGGCAGCTATGAAGGGAGAACACCATTTCTGTGGGCATCCGAGGCTGGGTGCAGGGAGAGTGCCTCAGGGTAGAGGCAGATCCACACTGGAAATCATCCCAACTGGAGCGGGATGGTTTCCTTCGCCCTGTGCATCCCTAGTGAACCACTGCAAACCTCTGCTGCTCTCCTTGCCTCTAACGGAGGGCTCCTGCTGCCACCCCTCAAAGAGGGAGGAAGGAGACAAAGGAGGAGACAACCTGCACATTACCCCTCTCTGTTCTTCACCCTTTTTTTCCCTCCTGCCTTGCCCCAGCAAGGCTGGAACCTGGGACAGGCCCAAGTCCTGTTTCCTTCTTACAGAAGTGTTTCTTACTGCTCACACCAAGCCAGTGGGAAAACGGCAACAGCTCCAGCTCCCCTGGGGCCATTTGTCACGCTGCAAGCCACATTTCACAGGCACTTGTGTGGTGACAGACGGCAAAGTGACTACAGAGGGATTCCAAGCCCAGCATGGGGTCAGGCTCTGCGGGAACCTCTTCCCAAGCAGCTCTTGGGAGGGCTGGTTCCCATGCACACAAACCCCGAGGCACCGGGGGCATTGCAAAAGCTGGTGGGGAGTGGGATGAGCCAAACTCACCAGCTGATGGTGAAGGTGAGGCAGCCGATGTTGGAGAGGACATCGTTGAGGCGGTGGTAGACACCCCCCCGGTGCTTGAAGTAGACATTGAGCTTGGTGAACTCCAGCTGGATGTCATTGACATCGTGCAGGAAGAGCACGAGGATGCCCACGTTGTGGTACCTGCAGGAAAAGAGAGGAGCAGGGAGATGCATGGGGCAATGGGTTCATGTTAGCACCCAGCACCCACACTCCAGTACACTGGGGGAAGTTGGAGGCCCTAAAGAACCTGGACACCCGGGCCTGGCAGGGCACAGCACAGCAAGGCACTGCATTGTGCAATGGCTCCCAAGTGCAGCCAGGGGAAGGAGGGAGGGCAGAGCCCGTGCAGGTGAGCACCGGCAGCCCAGGGCCAGAGGCAGGACCTCACCTGAAGGCATAGGAGCAGGCGATGAGGGTCAGGGCAACCACATGGTGCAGCAGCATCACCACCGAGTCCTTGCGCCACGTGTCCATGTAGGCGGTGGCGTAGATGGAGTGCCCGTAGAAGCTGCACTGCATCAGGTAGGCGATGGCGATGTCCGTGGGCACGTCCATGCCCTTCTGCCAGCCTGGGGGGCAGGGGGACAGAGGCATCCCAGTGAGCACAGAGCCTCTGCCCACAGCAGAGACAGGGCCCAGGCAGCCCCAGCTCTTCACTGTGCTCAGGGCCCCTCTCAGGTCATGCAAAGGAGGCAAAGACTGTAAAGGAACCCAGGTATCCTGGCTCCCAAACGCTGCTTTGGCATTAGACCCGCTCTCAATCCTGGATCTAACAGAGAAGCCCTGGAGTTAGAATCGTTTGGGTTGGAAAGGACCTCAAGATCATTCAGTTCCAACCCCCCTGCTATAAGCAGGGGCACCTCACACTAAACCATGGCACCCAATGCTTCGTCCAATCTGGCCTTGGATACTGCAGGGATGAAGCACTCACAACCTCCCTGGGCAACCCATTCCAGTGCCTCAGCACCCTCACAGGAAACAATTTCTTCCTTAGATCCAATCTAAACCTCCCCTGTTTCGGTTTGAATCCATTACCCCTTGTCCTGTCACTACAAGTTGTTCAAGGCCAGGTTGGATGAGGCTTGTGGAAGGTGTCACTGCCCATGGCAGGCGGTTGGAATTGGATGAGCTTTCAGGTCCCTTCCAACCCAAAGCAGTCTGTGATTCAATGATTTACTTCTCTCCTGCTTTAGCTGCTCGACCCTCTTCCCCTGATACATCCCAGCCCCTGCCATAGCCACTAGGTGACTCTCTCTAACAAAACGAACAGAGCCTGCTGTGCCCTTTCTATGATACCCACAGCCTCACAGCAAAGGCAACTGAGGGGCTTGGTCTTCTCTTTTGCTCACCCCAACTCCCATTCCCTCGATCAACCCAGACATCTTAATCCATCCCCACTTCTCCCAGGCTCTTACTGTACCGTAAAAGACCGATGGTGGGTCATAGAAGAAGGGGTAGTCAGTGAAGAAGAGCAGGTAGATGCCATATGACCAGGATATCGTGTAGAAAAGCAGCTTCCAGGCACTCTCTGGCATCTTGGCAGCATCTTTCGGCCGCAAGTTGCACCACTCCCCAAAGGGCTGCAAGGAGAGGAGAGAAGCATCCTCACACAGGGCACAGAGACAGGAACAAGGAGGTCAGAGAGGCTCTGGGCAGAGGTTCAAGATCCTCCCACTCAGCACAGCCTCGCAGGGGAGGCAGGAGCCATCAAGGAACATCAGAACATCACAATCCAGCCCAAGGAAACCCAGCGGAGGAGCCCATGGACCCGGACCCCGCGGCGCTGCCCACCCAGAGCAGAGCCTTTCAGCTGAGCAAGCAGAGGCTCTGCAGGGCCCGCACACAGCACACACTGCTCCCCAGCACAGGGCCTGCACGGGAGGCAGCGGTGGAGGGGGCAGAGCAGGCTGGGGCACCGGCACCTCCTGTGTCACCCATGCTCCCAAGCAGCTTTCTGTGCTGCCCAGCACTGACACAAGGGATGCAGGGCCAGGCCAAGGGGAATGGCTTGAACCTGTCCCAGGGGAGACTGAGCTGAGCTCTGAGGCAGAAGCTGTTCCCTGGGAGGGTGCTGAGGCGCTGGCACAGGGTGATGGCCCAGAGGAGCTGTGGCTGCCCCATCCCTGGCAGTGCTCAAGGCCAGGTTGGACACAGGGGCTTGGAGCAAGCTGCTCCAGTGGAAGGGGTCCTGCCCATGGCAGGNGCCCCATCCCGTGCTCAAGGCCAGGTTGGACACAGGGGCTTGGAGCAAGCTGCTCCAGTGGAAGGGGTCCTGCCCATGGCAGGGGTTGGAACTGGAGGAGCTTTAAGGTCCCTTCAACCCAAACCAGGCTGGGACTCGATGAGACGCTGCTTTCCCCCCGTGCTTGGCAGCTCCCTGCCCACCCATTGGGGCTGGGAGACAGGAGGAAACCTTCCCAAACACGGGCACAGCGCGGGCTGGGCGGATGCACAGCTCCCATCGGAGCAAGAGCTCCTCACCCCGTGTTCCAGGGCTGAGAGGCACCACGGGGCTGCCTGCAGCAGAGCAGGGCCAAGAGGCCAGGGACAGCTTGGAAACGAGAGCAAAAGCAAAGCCCCAGCCCTGCAGAGCCCCGGCTCCATAGGGGTGACCAGGAGCGGCTCCATCCTCCACCTCGGGCCATGTGTGGGCACTGAGCGGTGCTGGAGCCTGCCCTCAGCTCCAGGCCCCCCGTGGCAGCTGAGCAACACCAGGCACCATTCCTGCTTCCCATCACACGGGTGACAGAGCCCTGTCAGCCGCGGCCAGCGCAGGGTCCAGAGGGAACCAGCGCTGCCTGAATGCAGATAACAACCAAGAGGGAGCCCAGATCCGTTCCAGATGAGCACGAAATGCCTGCAAACCCTCTGCACCCTGCCCCAGGTCAGCACTTCCTGGCTCCTGGATGCTCCAAGGCTATATTAAGGCCCCAGCTGTCCCCAGGCAGCGCCTGCTCTGGCTTTTAGCCCCTCTCCGCATCAGCTTTTCAAAGGACTCTGCTCCAAGCACTACCCCAGCCTCAAAGTGCTTTGTTCTAAGCTCTGAATTTCCCAGCCCTGGTCAGCCCTGGAAGCACCAGCCCCACAGAGCTCTGCCAAGCCGTCCCCTCCAGCCCCGGCCTCCCACATGCATCTCCATTCACAGCATGGCCATCCTCCTTGAGCCCGCGGCTGCCAAGGCCTCTTCCAACAGGAGCCACAGGAGGAAAAAGAGGAGTAAGCTTGAAGGGGGAATGAATAATGCAGAGCCAGAAAGCCCTGAGCCCAGAAAGCATGAATTATTTGTGTCTCCATACAGCGGAGCACAGGAGCAGCTCACATATGGGGACAGCTCAGCAGGCTACACAGCAAGCTGCAGAGCCCCTGCCCTCCTCAGCTGGGTTCAATTTAGGATGCTGAGCTCAGCCTCAAAGCCCTGTTGCAGCTTTGGTGCCCATCACCAGCCAAGTCGTGTCCCTGCTTCTCTGCACCTCATCTCCCTACCTGCAAAGGGGGAAGAACACCACTTGTTCTCACCCCGGGTGGGCAGAGACAAGGATCATCACCCATGGGGCAGGCACATATCACCTGCATGAACAGCCCCACTGCAGGCACGGCAGCAGCTCCCAGGCTGGAGCAAAAGCAAAAGCTAGGGAAGGGTGATCCTGCTCCAGCTTGTGATGGCTGATGCTCAAGAGAGGCTTTAACCCTGATGGTTAATGACAAGCCCTGGAAAGACCCTCCTCTTTCTCCCTTCAACAGCCATGGGGCATCTGAGGCTGTGCCCTGAGCACTATGGAAATGGGACTTAGCTCTAGAGCAGACCCAGAGAAGGAACTGAAGAGAACCAGCATCCCACAGGGGGCTGGGGGCTCAAGGTAACGTCCCTGGTGAGCCCCCACCAAAACCTGGACCACTTGCACAGGGAAGCACAAGCCAAGGAGAGGCCCCGACCAGCCCACACCATGCAGGAGGTGGGAAATGGGCAAGGTGGGAGATGTCCTTCCATCACCCCGCTGCTGTTCCCACGGCAACGGAGCAGCGATGCCTGTTGCTAAGGGTGACGGATGCTGCAGCGGGAGCAGCGGATCTGGCTCCGGCTGAAAGAGCCCAAGGCTCTTGGCAAGCCCAGTGCAGAGCTTTGCTTGAAGGGCAGCTGCTCTTCCTCCCTCCTCTTCCTCCCCCCGTTATCCCCACGCAAACCTTCACAGGCAGCATCTGATTGACCTGCACAATGGCCCACGCTGGGGGCCGTGCCTGCTCCCCCACAGCATCACCACGCAGGGGGAGGAAAGGAGCGAAGCAGTGGGTGAGAGCACACCGAGAGCAGTTCGGAGCTGCAAAGGGAAACCGAATGGAAGCGGTCTCTGCCCACAGCTCTGCTGAGCGTCAGCAAAAGAACAACTCCTTGCAGCAAACTCCTTTCCCCCCCCCCCTTCTCACAGCCTCCAGCACAAGAGGAAAGCAGCCGGTCCCCTCGCATCGCACGCAGCCACAGCAGCAGGACTCGAGTCCCTGCAGCAACCATCCCCGGCAGGGATGGGTTATGAACTGAGGTTTGTCACAGAGGCACCGTAACCCCCAGCCTGTTCCCACCGCCCAGTGCCCGACCAAGCCCCAGCCAGGCCGCGTCTGGCTCCTGGGCACAGCGTGTTCCCCAGAGGAACACAAAGGAATGGCTGGCACCGAGCACCCTCAGCCGGGAACTGGCAGCTTGACATCAGCTTTTACTCAATGCAGATGATAATGATGAGCAAGCAGAGCTCCAATTCAAACCCTGGCAGCAACCAACAGCTCCTGCCCCTTCCAGGGCAGCGGCTCAGCTCCCTACAGCACAAGCCTGGGGCTGCTCCAAGCTGCAATGGTGCTTTCCCACCCCAACGGGCTCTGTCGCCTCCGTACCCAGCCTGGACTGGGTACAGCAGGGATGGGGCACAGGGCCTATAGAAGGGAAGAGGCAGGAAAACATCATTGTTCTGTAAAGGTGAAGAAAATCCTTGCCTACAGGAAACCTGGGGAGGGGCTTGGGACAAGGGCCTGCAGGGCCAGGCCAAGGGCAATGGCTTGAACCTGCCCCAGGGGAGACTGAGCTGAGCTCTGAGGCAGAAGCTGTTCCCTGTTTTCAGGTGCTGAGGCGCTGGCACAGGGTGATGGCCCAGAGAAGCTGTGGCTGCCCCATCCCTGGCAGTGCTCAAGGCCAGGTTGGACACAGGGGCTTGGAACAAGCTGCTTTATGGAAGGGGTCCCTGCCCGTGGCACTGGATGAGCTTTAAGGTCCCTTCCAACCCAACCCAGACTGGGATTCTGTGATAAACGAGTCTCCTAGAGCCTGCAGACCCAATGTGAAAGGGGAATGCAGTGAGCACAGCAGGGATTGCTCGAGCACCATGCAGTGAGCCACTCGGTGCCTCGGCTTCCCTGCCTGCACAGTGGTGAAGGCACCAGGAAGCTGCCTTAGACAAACATGAAGCAGAAGGTGCTGTGACAGCAGCAGCAAGGCAGCAGACGACCCTCCTTGCTCAGCCCCTCTGCAAGCAGAGCGATTTGCCCCCGAAAAGGCAAAGCCACAGCATGCACAGGGGGGGTGAACCTCCTCGTGCCCCACTGCGGACACAGGGAGCGCAGCCCCCGCTCCCAGCAGCTTCACCCCACGGGGTGAAGAAAGGAGCCATTGTTGTGGCTTCCCCCCCTCGGTGTCCAGGGGCTGTGCTCCCAACAGCAGAGCCCAGCGGGATGAGGCACGGCAGCAGCACTGGGCTCCATCGGGTCCTTGGCTCGGAGCAGAGCAGCGCTGGGTGGGCGGTGAGGGGGCAGTAACCATTCCCCCCTCAAGCCACACATCCAGTGCTGGGGCTCGGAAGAACCAATCCAGACAATCCCATGGGATGGAGGGAAGTTGGGTAAAGCTCTGACAGGGATAATGGGGACCGTGGCTTTCCAGCTTCCACGTCCCTCCTGGGGCAGTGCTGTATCGCTTGCATGGGAACCCTGCTTTTCAGAGCATGGTGTTTCATTTACACAACTTTTCCTTGCAGGGGACACTGCAGTGTCCTACAGATCCTGACCCCACTAAGAGAGCGAGCTCGCTGGTGTGTGCCCACAAATGGGGAACATCTACCTACTGCAGAGAAAAGGCAAGGAGCCGGTAAGGATGGAGGTGATGCCTGATCAACACCACCAGTTCAGAGGGTGCTGTTTATGGAACCCCAGCCTGGTTTGGGATGGAAGGGACCTTAAAGCTCCTCCAGCCCCAACCCCTGCCACAGGCAGGGACCCCTTCCACTGGAGCAGCTTGCTCCAAGCCCCTGTGTCCAACCTGGCCTTGAGCACTGCCAGGGATGGGGCAGCCACAGCTTCTCTGGGCCATCACCCTGTGCCAGCGCCTCAGCACCCGAAAACAGGGAACAGCTTCTGCCTCAGAGCTCAGCTCNCCAACCTGGCCTTGAGCACTGCCATGCCAGGGATAGCCACAGCTTCTCTGGGCCATCACCCTGTGCCAGCGCCTCAGCACCTGAAAACAGGGAACAGCTTCTGCCTCAGAGCTCAGCTCGGTCTCCCCTGGAGCAGGTTCAAGCCATTCCACTTGGCCTGACCCTGCAGGCCCTTGTCCAAAGCCCCCAAACAACATTTTATGGAGTGGATTTTTCTCACTTATGGATCCTGGGGACTTCAGCTCCGAGCAACAAAGACAACTCAGGGGAGTGTAGGGCTGCAAGTGTCTGCCCAGCCTTGCCACAGCTATTCCGGGTCATCTGTGTGCATGAAAACTAAGAGCAGACCTGTGTTCAAGTCCACTGCACCCCTCCGGACCTGCCTCGAGGGCAGGCTGGCTGCACAGCAAGCTGAGCTCCGGGCGCTTCACCAGGCCTTTCCCAAGTGGAGCTGCCTGCTCCCATTCCAGCGGCGCTTGGCTTCGGCACTGCCAGGCTCTCTGCCTCCAGCAGGGTTCATTAACAGAGATGCTCAGGTTGCTGCTTTCTAATCAGGCTCCCTAGAGCCTGCTGCAGCTCTTTCCATCCAGGGTCACTCCAAGGACAGTGGTGTTCAGAGACAACGGGCCAGAATCCATCTGTGCTCTAAGGATGGTGGGAAAACCACCTCTAACACGGGCCCCAGCTGCTGCAACCAGCCCACACTTCCAAATCCCAACCGAAGTCTCCATCACACACAACCTCTGCCAGTCCAACCCAACGGGGAGACCTCCTGTGATAAAGATGGTGCAGGTTCACTGCTGCTGTGGTGCTAGAAGAGAGCAAGGAGCCTACCTCCCCTTCTCTCGATCCCACTGATCAGAATGGGGCCACGCAGACAGCACAGGAAGAGGAACGTGGCTTTAACACCCTCGTTTCTCAGCAGAGCAGTCACGGCCTGAGCTAAAGAAGGTGCAATTTAAGTGCAGAGCATCAAGGGCTTGTGGTGAGAGTCACTTCCTCCTCAGATGCAGGGAACAAGAGTGCCCATGATGAGGTTCATTACCTATAGCTGACGTGCAGGAAGGCAGCTCCATGCTCTGAGGGCACTTTGGTAACCGGGAGGGTTTCAGTTCTTGCAGGGAACATGACAAGGCTCAAGGTGAGAACAGATGCTCCCCGAGCCCGCACTGGGAAGTGATGCCCTGTGCAGGGGAGAGGTCTCCTCCCCGGGTTAAACTGGTCCTTCTTCTCCCTGACTTGCCTCTGGAATGACCCCATTCTACTGCTGCCATACAGGGACTACGTAATACAACACAACAGCTATGAAATACAGCACAAGAGGGCTGTGGACCTGCTTGAGTGAGTTCAAGGGCTGCAGCAGCTCTGCTCTGGAGCCAGGCTCAGAGAGCTGGGCTGGGGCAGCCTGAAGAGAAGGCTCCTGAAGGGGGGACCTGAGAGCAGCTCCAGGGCCTAAAGGGGCTGCAGGGAACCTGGAGAGGGGCTGGGGACAAGGGCCTGTAGGGCCAGGCCAAGGGCAATGGCTTGAACCTGCCCCAGGGGAGACTGAGCTGAGCTCTGAGGCAGAAGCTGTTCCCTGTTTTCAGGTGCTGAGGCGCTGGCACAGGGTGATGGCCCAGAGAAGCTGTGGCTGCCCCATCCCTGGCAGTGCTCAAGGCCAGGTTGGACACAGGGGCTTGGAGCAAGCTGCTCTATGGAAGGGGTCCCTGCCCGTGGCAGGGGTTGGGGCTGGAGGAGCTTTAAGGTCCCTTCAACCCAAACCATTTTATGATGCAAATGATTTCCTAAACCCTGGCAGAGCGTTTACAAAAAAGCCACAATCTCCATCTTATCCCAGCAGAAACAACAGAGGAAAGCTTGGGATATACACACACAGATATACAGAGAGCCTCGTCCCCCCCGCTGCTCCCCTGCCACCTATCTGCTGGCAGAAAACCCATGCTGTGGCAGCTCCCTCCGCAGCACATCCCTGTGACACACGCAGATGCTGATGAAGCCACAAGAAACCAGCTCAAATCCTCCCCCCTTCTGCAGTTACAAGTGACCCATTTCTCCGAGGGAACGACAGCTCAGCACTGGGACAAGCTGCCAAGTGTCCTGGGAGACACGGAGCGGGCTCCACACCACCAACAGCTTCTCTTCCCCTTCTCTGATCACCGCTCGCTCTGTAAAGGTGAGCCCGGCCCAAGGAGGAACTGGAGCACAAAGGAAATTACCTACAGGGAAGCAGCTCCCCCAGGGCCTGGCCCATGGAGCTGCAGGGAATCACCTTGGATGCATGTAGATGAGGCCCTCCGAGCCATGGCTTAGTGATGGCCTTTGCAGTCCTGGGGTAATGGTTGGACCTGATGATCTTAAAGGTCTTTTCCAACCTGGTCGATTCTGTGATTCTATGCTCAAGGCCTCGGGCCACTGTAGTCATAGATGGGTGAGAGAAGGGCTGTCCCTGCATCCCCAACAGCAATCCCTTGACCCAGAACACTGCATCCCCCCTGCTTCCACCCCTCGAGTCCTACCAAGGCCAGGATAATCGTGGAGGAAAGCAGCCAGCATCTCTCCAGGGAAGCAGCCTGGAGGAGATCGGCTCAGCTGGGACTGAGCCACCGGAGAGGGGAGGTCTCTGCTCATGACACGCGCTGTTCACGGTGCGAACTCAAACAGAGCCGTTCCCCGCTCTGGGGCACGTCCTGCTCCGCCTGCCCCTCGCACAGCCCCGCGGTGGCAGGGATGGGACCGGGGCCAGCGGAGCCGTGCGGGGGCTCGCATGGCGGCACCCCCACGCTCGCAGGAAGGTCCGCCCGGTGCCGCAGCGCATCCCTCCAGCCCCTCGCCGCGCTCAGCACCGCCGCACCGGGGACCGACATTTTCCCTGCAGCCCCGGGACGAGACGCAGGGAGCGGGAGGGAGGCAGCGGCAGCCCCGGGAGTGGGGGGAGGGGGAAGGCTCCGCACCGGGATGCAGCCGCTGAGGAAGAGGGACCTCACCCCCCCCCCCCCACCCCCACCCCCCCCCCCCCCCCCCGGGGCCCCCCC
>NDXB01003889.1:170603-186131 GCA_002631895.1 Agapornis roseicollis
CATCCCCATCCCCCATCCCCATCCCCATCGCCGGGCGCGCTCCCGCTCCCTCCCGCCGCCCCGCTCCCCGGGACTGACCCGAAAGAGGCTCCGTGCGGCGGCGCGGCGCAGCGCGGTCCAGCCCAGCGCTCCGAGCGCGCACAGGAGCACCTCTCCCCAGCCCAGCTGCGCGCTCTCGGCCCAGGTCCGCACCGACAGCTCCCAGCCGCAGTCGGTGCAGCCCCGCGCGGCCGCCGCCAGGCTGCGGTAGCCCCGCCGCAGGAGCAGCCCGTAACCGGGCATGGGCTCGGGGGCCCGCATGGCGCTCCCGCCGCCGCGCTGCCCGCCGGCTCCGCGCACGCTCGGCGGGGCGGGACGGGGACGGGGCCAGGGCCGCGGCTCCCCCCGCCCCGCGCCGTTACCGGGCCCTAAGAGCCGCCCCTTCGGGCTGCGCTCCCCGCAGCCGGAGCTCATTAGAGCCCGTTAATGAGCACGGGGCGGGGCAGCGGCTCATTAGAGCCCGTTAATGAGCACGGGCGCTCGCGGAAGGGCTGAATGAAGTTGCGCTGCCCCGCGGCTCTGCCGCAGGACGGGGCCGTGAGGCGAGGCTGGAGTCACTCCAGCAGCAAGAACCCGAGACCAACGGTAATAGCTCAGTGCGGAGAGATGGCCGCTGATGACAGACCGGGGAAGCAGCTCTGCTGCCAAGGGGCACCCTTCGGGCAGCCACAGGGGCTGCAAGCTCCCCGCAGTGCACAACACAGAGCTCCTGCAGTCCCCAATAGCCAAACCCCCGATTAAATCTTCGCCCTTAAATGAGGTGCGAAGAGAAACGTTTCTGCAGCTCTCTTTTTTCCATACCTCTCTGCAAAAGCCTGCAACCAGCAGCAGATGCGTCCCTTCCTCACACAGCAACTAGGATGTTCCCAGCCCTGCAACAGCTCCACTCGGGCACCTGCTGCAGCTGCAGGGGGTCTGGAATCGTGAGATGCACCTGAAAGCTGCAAACACTCCCTTCCCAAAAGGTCCCCCGCTGGAAGACTTGCTCCAGTGCCTGCTGCAGCTTCCACCCCAGCCCGCTGCTGCTTCAGAGAAGGGGAATCTTACTGTGGATGTGTTCAAAGTGATCCATGCAGTCACACAGACAGCCCGACACTGGGCTCACTGGAGGAAACCCGAGTCTAAGATGAAGAGTCTCCTAAAATACCAGCACTTGAATGGGCTCCTGGCAAGGCACAACAGGACCTGGAGCAGCTCAGCAGGGTTTGGTTTCAGCTGTGTCCATCTGCCCCAGACCCATCAGCTAAATTGCAACTGGGGGATCTGCACTACAATGAGATGGAGAATAACCAGCAGCAGCACAGGCCCCCATGAACTGTGATGTGAACCAGCTTGACAGGGAGGGAAGAAGACAAGACAGAAATGAGCTTCATGTCATTGAAAGCCATTCCTCTGACCACAGCCACTGTGCCCTCGAGTTCCCTGGAACCTCTTGAATTGGGCAGCAGTGAGAAAGCACCAACTCGTTCTTCTCAGGGGCCCAAGCACCATGTTCCCCTCCTGCCAGGAGCAGCACTGGCTCCTGCTGCCCCTTGCTTTTATTGTTTATGTTTTTAAGTCAATTTATCATGGCCCATCAAGTGGATAATGCCTGCCCCGGACACAGAAGCCCCTTTCACAGCTCCCTCAGACAGCTCTACAAAGGAAACATTCATCCAGGCCCAGGGCAGGAATAACCCCTCACTGAAAATAGCTGCTGGCTAAAGCCGCTGAGGAGAAACAATGAGTCCTTTCAGAGCAAGCAGGAGAGGTGGGCACAAAGGAAAAATCCTCAGCCCCATTCAGAGTGTAGCACAAACCCCTCTTCTCCCCCTCCCTGAAGGCAACCCAAATGGTAATTCAGAAGATAACTCAAACATCAGAGCTCAAGAGGTCCCAGCCAAGGGTTCTACTTGGACTCTGTGCTCTGCATCGTGGCTTCAGCAGCACTGTGGCAGGAGCCACAGCACACACCGGTCACATTAGGTTCCACAACCACCACACCTGCAAAAGTGAGCAGTGACCTCCACGCGTACCACAGGAGGTACTTCCCTGGCTCCACATACGAGCTGCTGCATTTTACCAATGTAAGATTAAGGCTGAGCCTATTACAATGGGATTAGCTTTATTCTGGGGAAGGTTTCTGTCTCACCAGCAGTAACCCCAGCAGCAGTGTGCTTCTTCCAGTGGAGAAGTTAAAGGAGGAGTCATCAGTCAGCCTGGAAGATCCCTAATTCAGGATTCATCCATGTACTGAATGCAGGTGTTTAAAATTAACCTTCATGCTCTTCCCACATCAGTCCAGATGACAGGGCTCGGTCGTAGGGTGGAATTAGCTGAATTCCAGAACTTAAGGACCCAGGAAAGGCTTTATTAGGAATGTTTAAGGTACAGTGTTGCACACTCTTGATTCGCACTGTAGTTTAAACAGAGTTCAGGACCCAGGTAAGCCAGAGCATAGGCTTTGCAGCTACCAAATTCAAGTAGCTACGTGTTATATACAGGTTTAACAGCCTCTCACTGCACTCTGAGACCCTCCCCGTGGGGGGAGAAGGCAGACAACTTGCAGAGAGCATTTTTCTGTGTTACCAGGGAGTTTTTTGCACATCAACCCCAGTTCCCAAGGTACCAGAGAGCAGGTCTGCAGGCTCCTTTCCCTCTCCTCAGGCGCTGGGGGCGTACTGCACAGCCAGCCGGTCAAAGTCATTCTCCTGCAAACCAGAAACACAATGAACAAACATGGTTTAGTGGAGGTGTAGGGCATGGGTTGGACTTGATGATCTTAGAGGTCCCTTCCAACCTGGTGATTCTGTGATTCAACTTTACTGGAACATCACTAGCACAGCTCGCTAAAGCAGCAGGAATTCTAAGCAGCAAGATCACCTGTCTTCAGTTCTCCATTGTTTTCAATGTGTTCCATTTTCCCTTTGCCATCACCTTAATCCCTCTTTCTCCCTCCCCCTCCATCCCTCTCCAGAAGGATGTTTCCTCTATTTAAGCACAAAATCTCATGTAATAAGATTAAGAACCCATATGTCAGAGAGATTCTTTCAAGATACGACCATTTGGCTCCTTTGTTTAACATTTGGTTTGTGGCTCCCAACATCTCCCATAAGGGCTAGGAAATTTGCTGTAGTAAGTAATATGCCAGAGAAAGAGCAGTGACCCTCCCCCTGCAGTCAGGTTTGCTGGTAAAGAACCCACTCGCCCCATCAGAGACTAGTATGAGGCATGATAAATTCCATTTGATATTAGAGAGGAACTTGTACCTTTGCCTGATACTCCTTTATGAATGGGTGATTCTTATGTGCATCTTTCAGCTGTGACAAATAGCGATTCGTAACCTGATGGGATGAGAGAAGTTTCAATATTAACAGGAGAACAAGCTAAGAGTTTCAAACATCACATTTCAATGTGGTTATTTATAGGGAGTCTAGACTTGATCTTCTCAGTGTCCCAAACATTAGCAGCCCCAGTTAAAACCAGTAAGAACTGGGCATACCCCGTGCTTGAAAATTAGACCTTGACCAGTGGGTTCAAACGAATAGTCAGTGAGGACTGAAATCTGAATTCAAGCCATTTCTTTTCCACCCAGGTCTTCCTGTCAAGTCCATCCCTCTGGCTGCAGCATCTGTATTTTCACAAACACTTTATGGAAGATGGGAGCTCCCCACTCCCCAGAACTGTTCTGCTTTGTTAATGCTGATCCTGATGAGAACTGCAAAGCCCAAGCAAAGTTACAAGCCCTCAGAGTACAGACCCTGCCCGCAGCAGCACGAGCAGGTCGACTGTATCTGCTTGGTGAGTACAGTAAAACAGGCCTCACCTCTGGGGGTTTGCCCAAGTGCTGTGACAGGACCACGAAGTTGATCAGGGTCTCAGGATGGCCACTGTCCTGCAAACAAGAGCAACCATTTCATCTGATTTACCTCCACAGCAACAAACGGTACCAACCAGGAGAGTTCTGCAAGAACCAGTCAGGCCCAACCTACAGCTCACTTCACTGGAAAAGGCAGAGTAGAAGCAAAGGCTGGTATTGAGAGCAACCAGTGTAGCCATACAGAATCATAGAACAGTTAGGGTTGGAAAGGACCTCAAGATCATACAGTTCCAACCCCCTGCCATAAGGAGGGACACCTCACGCTAAAACATGGCACCCAAGGCTTCATCCAACCTGGCCTTGAACAGTCAGGGATGGAGCACTCAACAGCTTCCTTGGGCAACCCATTCCAGTGCCTCAGCACCCTCACAGGAAAAAATTTCTTCCTTACCTCCAATCTAAACCTCCCCTGTTTCAGTTTGAACCCGTTCCCCCTTGTCCTGTCACTGCAGTCCCTAATGAAGAGCCCCTCCCCAGCATCCCTATAGGCCCCCTTCAGATACTGGAAGGCTGCTCTGAGGTCTCCATGCAGCCTTCTCTTCCCCAGGCTGAACAGCCCCAGCTTTCTCAGCCTGGCTTCATACAGGAGATGCTCCAGCCCCTGCTCATCCTCATGGCCCTGCTCTGGATGTGTTCCAACAGTTCCATGTCCTTTCTATGTTGAGGACGCCAGAACAGTGAAGGTCCTGCTACTTTACTCTGTGTCTCCCAGAGAGCAAATCTGCCTGGCAAAACCAGAAGTACCTTGTCCAGTGCCTCCTGAAGCACTCCCTCTGCATCATCCCACTTGCCCTGGGCCATGTAGCAGGCTGCTTGCCCGTTAAGCAGCAGGAGGGTGGAGGAGCATTTGTCTGCCATCTCTTGGAAGATGTAATAAGCATCTTGTAACTTCTCACCACCCTGTGAAGGGAGGAGACAAACACCCCCAGTTTCATTCCATGTTGCTAAGAAGCCTGCACATTCTTGCCATGGTTGAAGGACCAGGCACAAAGTTCATTCCTAGGGTTATATAGCACAGGCATGGAGCATGTCAGAACCAATGCTGGCAGCAGCTGGCTTTCAGGTGGGCTCCTGTACCACAACACATCACTGGAAAACACAGATAAAAGAAATGCAAAACCACAGAATATTATATATTTAAAGTATCAAAAGACCCAGGCTTCCATTCAAACAGAAAAAACCAACCACTACAGAACAACTTCAGGTGCTGGATGGAGTCATGGGATTAGATTATGAATGAGATTTTTATAATTAAACACAAGTGTGGATACCTGGCTTTCCAAAAAACCTTCAGACAGCTCCTACAGGCAGAGGTGTCACCAGTTAGAGCTGGGATCCCTTAAGGAAACTAAGACCTTAAGGAAAATCAGCTGTGCATTATGGCAAGGCAGGGGTTCTGCATGACAGATTTCCTAGCACAGCCAAGCAAACACTAGAAAGAAATGTGAATGGTAACAGGAGGTTGTGTCCTGCTTAACCTTGGACTTCACTGAACTTGAGGAGACAGATCTTCAATCACCCGATAATCTGGGCTGTGTTTGGCTTTGTCTGATTCACAAACATCCTTAAAGACAGTCTGCTCTAAGCAAAGAATAACACTTCTTTCTTGGAATTTAATTGCAAGGTCTGGATGCTGGTACTGCTGCACTTGCCATTTTATATTATAATGCTTTGTGAATTATTTAAGTGTGGTTTAGCCCTTCCCTGTGTGAGCTGAAGGCCAAGGAGTGCAGCTGAAAGACTGGCAACCAACGCAGGCACTTTGTGAAGCCAACTGCCAGTGTTTTCTGTGTACTTGAAGGAAGGCGAAAACCAACCAACCAACCCAGCAAACCCCCTGCGTGCTCTTCTGAAAGCATGATGTGCAAAGAGCAAGCAGAAGCAAGCTGTGGAGTGATGCTTCTCCATATTGAAGGCTAAGAACCCCCACTTCAGACACTCACGATGGCCAGGTTCACCCAGGCAGTTGCCAGCTGAGTCAGAGTTGCATCCTCATCTTGCTCCTGCATCTTTTTAAGTTCCTTGCTGCAGAAGGAAAAGTGGGAGTCACACAGGACAAAAAAAAAGACTTCGCTTTCTTTGCTCAGCTTTTCCATATAATGCCACAAACACCTCTTAATATTTCACTGAAGCGATCCATGAAAGACTTCCCTGTTTTACTTCCTTATGGGAAGCCAGAAACCCAGGACTTGAGATTCAAACCACATCCTGCTGAAGGGAGGATTAAACATTGGGGCTCATCTCTTCCTTCAGCTATATCCAGCTCTATTACCTCTTTTGCAGCACATCCACATCTACACACAAGTTGTTCTCCCCATGGCAAGTGCTGCACCCTGGGAGAAGCTGGGTGCTGAACATTCTCTTATCACAGCCCACCCCAGCGCCATTAAGAAGCAACCAGACACAAACTTACCGAGCCAGATCAAGCCTGTCAAGCTTCAGAAGAATCTGTATCATCATGGCCATGCTGCAAGGAATAAGAGCAAAATGATCTTCACAACTGCAGGCTTTACCTCTCCCAGTGCCCTGGGACAAACCTGCCTGCTGTGGGGCACCAGCTCTGGGAGCAGGGCCTGCAGCAGGGCAGCTGGCTCCATGCTCCCTCGCTGCACTGACACAATGCTCAGCTCAGCAACTTTGAACACCCTTAAATCAATAAAGCAGGTTCTTCAGTTTCTCAAGGGAGCAATAGACTTGATATGGGAGGACAAGCACCAAATCACTTCCTACTCCAAAAGGCAAACCTCAAAGGAGCTTCTCAATGGTTTCAAGGGTTTTTAGAGAGAAGCCAGACCTCAGCCATTCCTGGGGCACCTCTCCCAAGCCACGAGAGAGGCTCCATGATGCCGGCTGAGTTCCACCTACCACTCCAGGCTCTCCCCTTGGTGCAGAGTGCGCAGAGCCGCATCCAGGTTCTTGTCATGGAAATAGATGGAAGCAGCCATCAGCAAGAAGGTGGTATTGGCCACGTCAACGCTTTTTGCCATCTTCTTGTCCAAATCAGCAACAATTGCATCCCTATGAAGAACAAAGGTGAGAATTCAGGAGTATCTCATCACCGAGCACCCTGACAGCTCTGAGTTTGAGACTGACTGGAAAACCTCCCAAAAACCCCAATAAAGACCACACTGCTACAAGAAACTTTCCACACGGAAGCGGATTCCTTGCAGGACAGTGCTTGAGGTCCAACTTCTTGTCAGCCTTACCTTTGGCTCTCATTTGAAAGATACTCCGCAAACATCCTCACTGCCTGGAGCTCAGGACTAGCATTGGCTCTAATTTCATCCAGGACAACACCATACTTCCTCTGTGAAAGACAACAAAGACAAAGGTGTGACTCTGAGAGCACAGGGCAGACCTGTTAACCTGAAACCTCAGTGAGAACAACCGGGAACAGCCAATTTCTGCTTTACAGCTCACACCAGGCTCTACAAAGGCAGCCACACTCCACAGCCCTACCCACCCAAAGAGGCCCCACAGGGCCACGCTGAGCCTGCACACATCACCCTGCACTCCCAGCTGTGCCAGTGTCAGGGATTGTGTTATTCCTAGTGCTGAAAGAAGAACTGCTCCAAACCAGCCACAGGTTCACAAGCTCCAGCCAGGTTATCAGGGGCTGGAGCATCTCCCATACAAAGACAGGCTGAGAAAGTTGGGGCTGTTCAGCCTGGGGAAGAGAAGGCTGCGTGGAGACCTCAGAGCAGCCTTCCAGTATCTGAAGGGGGCCTATAGGGATGCTGGGGAGGGACTCTTCATTAGGGACTGCAGTGACAGGACAAGGGGTAACGGGTTCAAACTGAAACAGGGGAGGTTTAGATTGGAGGTAAGGAAGAAATTCTTTGCTGTGAGGGTGCTGAGGCACTGGAATGGGTTGCCCAGAGAGGTTGTGAGTGCTCCATCCCTGGCAGTGTTCAAGGCCAGGTTGGACGAAGCCTTGAGTGCCATGGTTTAGTGTGAGGTGTCCCTGCTTATGGCAGGGGGGTTGGAACTGATAATCTTGAGGTCCTTTCCAACCCTAACTATTCCATGATTCTATCCCGAGGCACCGCAGCATTCCCAGCCTCACCTGGGCAATGTAGGCTCGGAACAGGAACACGTCCCTCTCTACTTCCTTCTCCGGGCTGGACGGCTGAAGAGACAACAGCAAACGAGAAACGGCCTCAGGGACCTGCACAGCCACAACCAGACCCCACAGGAGAGCCCCCACACCCCCATCCACACACCCCGACCGGGGCACCGCAGGAGCCCAACACACACAGAGACTGAAGGCCCCCGAGGAGCCTCAGGCGGGCACCGCAGGAGCCCAACACACACAGGGACTGAAGGCCCCCAAGGAGCCTCAGGCCGGCACCGCCTCGCCCGTACCTTGACGCGCTGCGCCTCGTTGATGGCGGCCTGGAAGGCTCCGATGTAGAAGCTGTTCTTCACGTCGAAGAGCTCGTCCCCATCGCCGCCCTGCCCGGCGGAGCCCGTGGCCGCCATTGCCCCCTCAGACACGTCTGCCGGAAGCAGCCGCACCGCGGAGGCTGCCGGGAGCCGCGGTCTCCATGGCAATCCCCGCGCCAGCCAATAGACGCGCCAGGAGGTAGTAACGTCACCAGCAGGCTGCGGAGTAGAGGTGGGCTTAGTAGGATGAGCAGCCAATGAGCGGCGGGCGTGCGCGCGCGGTGACGTATGACGGAGCGCCCGTGGCGGCGGTGGCATGGCGGAGTTCCGTGCGCTGGGGCTGGCGCCGTGGCTGGCGGAGCAGGCGCGGCAGGTGGGGCTGGTGCGGCCCACGGCGGTGCAGGCGGCCTGCATCCCGCCCGCGCTGCAGGGTGAGACCGGACCCGCTCCCGACCCGCACCGGCCCC
Organism: Agapornis roseicollis; assembly: GCA_002631895.1. Taxonomy (NCBI): domain Eukaryota; kingdom Metazoa; phylum Chordata; class Aves; order Psittaciformes; family Psittacidae; genus Agapornis; species Agapornis roseicollis. Next base: position 179,355 of record NDXB01003889.1, read on the forward strand.
GCTCCCGACCCGCTGCCTGCCACCGCCGCCCCCTCACCGGCTCCTTCCTTCCCTCCCCGCAGGCCGCGACTGCCTGGGCTGCGCCAAGACCGGCAGCGGGAAGACGGCGGCCTTCGTGCTGCCCGTGCTGCAGGCGCTCTCCGAGGACCCCTACGGCATCTTCTGCCTGGTGCTGACCCCCACCAGGTACGTGCCCCAGGGACCCCCGTGACCGGGACCGTGACCCGGGCAGGCCCCGCCTCACCGCGCTCCTCCCCGGCAGGGAGCTGGCGAACCAGATCGCCGAGCAGTTCCGCGTCCTGGGGAAGCCGCTGGGCCTGAAGGACTGCGTGGTGGTGGGCGGCCTGGGTGAGTGCTGCTGCGCGGGGCGGAGCCGCGGCCCTTCCCCTCCGGCCCCGCCGTGGGCCGGTCCTTAACGAGCAGAGTCCTCCGGAGCTTCTCCTTCCACACGGGCTGAGAGGCTGTGATCCAGCACCCAGGGCAGCGGAGCCGGGGGGTTTTCCAGCCATAAGCAGGGACACCCCACACTAAACCATGGCACCCAAGGCTCTGTCCGACCTGCCCTTTAACACTGCCAGGGATGGAGCACTCACAACTTCTTGGGCAACCCATTCCAGTGCCTCAGCACCCTCACAGCAAAGAATTTCTTCCTTACCTCCAATCTAAACTTCCCATGTTTCAGTTTGAACCCATTACCCCTTGTCCTGTCACTGCAGTCCCTAATGAAGAGCCCCTCCCCAGCATCCCTATAGGCCCCCTTCAGATACTGGAAGGCTGCTCTGAGGTCTCCACACAGCCTTCTCTTCTCCAGGCTGAACAGCCCCAATTTTCCCAGTCTGGCTTCATATGGGAGATGCTCCAGTGTCCTGAGCATCCTCGTGGCCTCCTCTGGACGTGTTCCAACAGTTCCATGTCCTTTTTATGTTGAGGACACCAGAACTGCACACAATGCTCCAAGTAGGATGCATGTTCCATGGTCCCCTCTGTGGGTCTCCTTGCAGACATGGTGGCCCAAGCACTGGAGCTCTCCCGCAAGCCCCACGTTGTCATTGCGACCCCCGGCAGGCTGGCAGATCACCTCCGCAGCTCCAACACCTTCAGCCTTAAAAAGCTCAGGTTCTTGGTAAGGTTCTTTTCCAGTTGGGTTTTTGTGCTTTTCAGCCTCTCCCCTTCTCAGCTGTATGTGTGTGCATGAGCTCAGAGGCTTTGGCTCTGCCTAGATTATGGATGAAGCTGACCGGCTGCTGGAGCAGGGCTGTGCTGACTTCACTGCAGACCTGGAGGTGATCCTGGAGGCTGTTCCAGCACGCAGACAGACCTTGCTGTTCAGTGCCACGCTGACCGACACACTGAAGGAGCTGAAGAGCCTGGCTGCCAACAGACCCTTCTTCTGGGAGGCTGTGTCCGAGTCAGTGCTCACCCTCGCTACACAGAGCCTTGTTTCCTCTCTGGTTTCTTGTCTCCTCACTGTCCCTCATGTTCCATCGTTGCTGCTGGTGCTTCCCCTCCAGGGTGCGGACAGTGGAGGAGCTGGACCAGCGGTACTTGCTGGTACCCGAGGCAGTGAAGGATGCATATCTTGTCCACTTAGTCCAGACCTTCCAGGATGAGCACGAGGACTGGTCCATCATTATCTTTACTAAAACCTGCAAGTGAGTGGCCTCATTCCTTGTGAGCACTTGTAACATAGACATTTCTACTTGAGATTCCCAGCCTGTGCTGTGTCAGGTGTTAGGCTGGGATGGTGTTTGCTTCTATAGTTTATTTGGTAGAGAAACACCTTTTCCTTTGAGCAGTTCGGGGCTGCAGGGCTGCCCAAACCAAGCAGCATGCCAGGAAGTCAAACTGCTTTACCTCTCTGTGTCATCTTTTCCTCCTGCTGATGGTTACTGAGAAAGGGATGGGACATATAGCCCTGTCTGCATCCCAGTGCTGCTGCTCCCTTCCTTCGGGTGGTTCAGGTGACTGGGATGGAGCCCTGGAGCTGGTGACATCCCCTGAGTGCAAGGGGAAGCCAGTCACACTGCCTGGGGGGAGCAGGTGTGGAGTGGGGATCCTGTGCCCTGCCTCTGTCCCAGCAATGCAGCATCCAACTGTGGTGGTGATTTGTGTGAGGGCTTCTGAAGGAGCCCAACTCTGTCCTGCTCCAGCAGCTCCACGTTTCCCTGGACCATTCTGATCCGTTTATTGGTTTTTCCTTCAAGGGACTGCCAGGTCCTGAACATGATGCTCAGGAAATACAACTTCCCTTCTGTAGCTCTGCATTCCATGATGAAACAGGTGGGTGATGGACAGACCTGGGAGAGGGATGTTCAAGTCCTCCTGGGTCACAGTGGCCCCATAAAGGCTTTTCTCTTGACAGCGGCAGCGATTTGGAGCTTTAGCAAAGTTCAAGTCCAGCATCTTCAAGATTCTCATTGCCACTGACGTTGCTGCCAGGTAAGGGAAAAGCAGGGTCTCTGTTGCCAGAGGTCTTAAGCCTGCTTTTTAAGTGCCAGAACTGCCGTGGAGATTTGGCTGGGGTTAGCAAGTGGAGAGCTTTAAAATCCCCCACTTGGGTAGGATGGGGCTGTAGAACGTCTCTGTGCTGTGTTTTGGAGCCCATTCATGTGCAACGTAGCTCTGATCCTGGCTTGTTTTGCTGCAGTGGGGCGTTGTGTTCTAACAGGAGAATGATTTCTGTGGTCTCTGAGTCCAGAAGGGAACAGTGGGCTGGGAGGTGATGCTGTGTCCTGTGACTGTTGGAGAGCTGCACGAGGAGTTTGTCCTAGAACCAGCCAGTAAAGATGGCATCCATGAGATTATGGGGCTTGGGGAGAAAGCAGAGGGCAGGGATACAAACTGCTTGTATTAAACCAGCACCTCCCCACTTGTGTTCTCCTCCCCTGTGCTGCAGAGGTTTGGACATTCCTGCAGTCCAGGTTGTCATCAACCACAACACTCCCGGCCTGCCCAAGATCTACATTCACCGCGTTGGCCGGACAGCGCGCGCGGGTGAGCAGGGCAAGCTGAGTGCCCTTTGCTGCCTGAAACTGGGATCCCAGAGCTGCTCTGAGCCCTGGCTCAGCATCCTGCCTTAAGGCTGCAGTGCTGCCTGGTGGCTGCTCTGCCTTAGTGGTGAGCTGAATTTGCAGAGCAAACAGAGACCCTTCTGAGAGCCCCATGAGCAGACTGCGGCAGGGCAGACTCATGGGGACGATGGGATTTGGCATGGGTTAGGCTTCATCTCCCTCTGCTCAGCAACATTCCCATCTCGCTGTGTTTTCACCATGCAGGTCGGAAAGGAATGGCCATCACACTGGTGACTCAGTACGACATCCATCTCGTGCATGCTATTGAGGAAGAAATCAGTAAGTAGAGCACCATTAACGTTCCTAAAATGTGGGATGGTGTGGGTTCCTTTGTGCTCATGGTGCTTGCAGTGCTGATTTCATCTGTGGAGAATGATCCAGAGCATCAGTGGGAAAATGGTTTCTCTTCCCTGTGTGGCTAAGGCTTGAAAAAGAGCAGAAGCATCAGCTTTGATTCTGCTCTTGAGTGCATCAGGGTTTTGAATGGGTTTGTCTTCCTGCTATTCCTAGTGGAGGAAAACCAGTGGTTGGGCTCTCTGTAACCTTGTTATTAAAGCAGCCAGCCTCTTCCTTGCTCCCTTACTACTGTGAGTGCTGATGTGGACAAAAGGAACCCATGCTTTGCATAGCTTCAGGCTTCATAGTTTTTGAGGAAGGAGACCTAATAAATGCAGCACCTTGTGCAATGGGGAACTGTAGGCAGAGGGGAGGATTTGATCTTTGTTGGAAGGCTGAAGAAGTCAGTGATCGGTGTGTGTCAACAACGCCACCTCTAATCAGTGCCACTGAGTGGGCTTTTGACCAGTTGAGAGTCTGCTCCTGGATTTTGTACCCACCTGTGAATGTCTCGCCCTGATTCAGAGCTGCAGCTGCAGGAGTTCTCTGTGGAGGAGAAGTTTGTGCTCGACATCCTCACCCAAGTGAACGTCACCAGGAGGGAATGTGAAATAGTAAGTGTGCAAAGGTGAAGCCCCTCTGCTCAGAGGACTGGAGAGCTTGGGCAGCCGGGAGGTTCATCACAGCCTAACGTGTGGCTCTGGCTGTGCAGCTTTGCTCTTGAGCACATCACTGATTGTTGCTGTTCCTTGTTCTAGTGGGAACACTTGGCTGGGTGCACGGGGGGGGTTGTTTTAGGGGTTTTTCCCTAAGTTTGGTCTATCATTGTACGTTCTTGCAGCATTTCTGTGCTGCTGAGTGTTGAGGCTGGTGCGCCAGGGGCTGCCAGAGCTGTGCACACCAGCAAGGTGCTGCTTACCCTGTACAGCTCCACGGGAGGTTTGATGCTTCATTACTGATTGCCCTCCTGTGTTTGTACTTTGACAGGAGCTGGAGGGAATGGATTTTGATGAGAAGAAAGAAATAAATAAGCGGAAACAAATGATCCTTGAGGGGAAGGTGAGAATTGCTGCTGTATAAACTGCTGTGATCAGTAGCTGGGATGCTGCAATCAATGGCAGTTCCTTCCTCACTGCTGTGCTGTCTCTGCCTCACTCCCTTCATGGTGGTAAAGCTTTAACTTAAAAGGTGACTGATACTAAGAAGTGCACTGGAGTCATGTCTGCCTTGGGCAGCCTACTTGGTCATGGGCTTCTGGGAGAGGCAAAGGGTTTGCCGATGACCCTGGGCTTGTCACTGTGTCCTGGCATTTGCCGTTGTAGGATCCAGACCTGGAGGCCAAAAGGAAGGCAGAGCTAGCCAAGATCAAGAAGAAGAACAAGCAGTGCCGTGAGAAGGTGCAGCAGGTCCTGCAGAAGAGGAAGCAGCTGCAGCTGAAGAGGAAACTGCAGAAGAAGATGGAGCGGCGGAATAGGCACGTGAAGGAAGGGGAAGAACAGCCCTCGGCCTGACTTGCGTGGCTCGGACTGCCCTGATATTGCTGCTGCTTTGGGAATGCTGGAACCTAATGGGTTCTAATGTGGACACTTCTGACCTGACGTTGTTGGGAAGGTGGGAGAGGGGAGGAGAGAAGCCTCCATAAACCAGCTTGTTGCTTTCCCTTCCTGCACAAGGCCTCCCTGGCAGGCTAGCTCTGGCTCCTGCAGGAGTGCCTGTCAGGAGCATGTTTCCTTCCTCCACCAGAGGTGAGGCCAGACCTGAACTCTTGGTGACATGAAGGGAAATAAAGCTCCTCTGTCTCTTCCCCCTCCATTCAGTCCCGACTCTTTCCCTTCCCAAGGCTGGTGCTTGCTGCTCTCAGTGTTTGTATCAACAGATTCTCCCCTGAGCCAGGATCTAAAAATACTGCAACAAAATGAGCTCAGCCCCGGCCTGTGCCACAGCCCAGAGCTTTCCAAGAGGGAAATTCCTGGAGCACAGGGAGAGGTTGGACTGTGGGGCTGGCCCTGGGGTCTTCTTGGGCTAATTCTGCCTTATACATTGCAGTGACCAGGTTGCTCCAAGCCCCTGTGTCCAACCTGGCCTTGAGCACTGCCAGGGATGGGGCAGCCACAGCTTCTCTGGGCCATCACCCTGTGCCAGCGCCTCAGCACCCTCCCAGGGAAGAGCTTCTGCCTCAGAGCTCAGCTCAGTCTCCCCTCGGGCAGGTTCAAGCCATTCCCCTTGGCCTGGCCCTACAGGCCCTTGTCCCAAGCCCCTCTCCAGGTTCCCTGCAGCCCCTTTAGGCCCTGGAGCTGCTCTCAGGTCCCCCCTTCAGGAGCCTTCTCTCCCCCAGGCTGCCCCAGCTCAGCTCTCTGAGCCTGGCTCCCTCCCGCAGAGCATCTTTGAGGCCCTTTTTCTGCTCTGCTCTGTAGGTTTCCGTGTCATTCGCATCATGTTTGGAACAGGAGCTTGGTTGGGCTGGAGGGGGCAGCGCTCTCCTAAGAAACGGTTGTGATTCCCTAAGGAGACAGAGCTTGCAATCTCCGAGCAGCTCAGACCAGCGCTGTTCTGATGTCAGGTTTGATCCTTGGTGCCGCCTTTAACATTTAAGAGCTTCCTCTGAGTTGAGACTGAGGATCTGCTATTTCTGGCTCTGGCTTACAGAAATAGTTCCTATGCTCAGTGCCCAAATGAATACAAGTGAGCGGCTGGGTGACTTCCACCGAACACAGAGGGGAGCTGTGGGACCTCAGGGGAGGGCAGCAGCCCTGGTGTGGGCAGACAGCATGGAGATAAGATGGGGTTCATGGCAAGGGATGAGCTGGGGAACGATTGAACTTCCTGCGGGTGCTGCATCCTTCAGTCCCTTCATGCAAGCTGAGTGCAGCTCCTTTCCTGGAGGGTGCAGTCCCTTTGCCTGGCTGCAGCAGGAGCACAGTGAGGCCTTGCAGAGGAAAGCTGGTGCTTCCCTGGGCTCTCCTGGTGCCTTCAGGCCATGCAGGGGGTAGTGCTGGGGCCCATGGGGGTCTGTCTATGTGATGGGCAGCAGGCAGGATGGAGGTGCTGCTGCCGGGGTTCCTTTGTCCTCCTGGATGCCCTTTGGGAAGGAGATGCTGGCTTGGAGCACGGGCCCTGCTGCAGCAGCAAACAGGTTTGTGTCAGGCTGATGCTCTGTCATACCAAAGGCTGCCACAGCCTCGGGTGAGCCTGGCAGCTGCAGGTTAACAGAGACCCTCCCTGGGCCAGGCTGCTCCTGCCTTCCCGCACAGGGCATCCGTTGTTGCCCTCCCTCTTGCAGACATCCCTTCACCTGCTGCCTGGGGCCTTGGCTTCATCGGGGGGGGGGGGTTTTCTTCCCCCCTCCCCCTTTGGCCCAGGGGCTTTGATC
>NDXB01003890.1:13660-26059 GCA_002631895.1 Agapornis roseicollis
TTTGTTTTGTTTTTTGTTTTTTTTTTTTTTCTGAAAATTGAGTGATTTTCAGAAGGAGTTTTCTTCACTGTCTGAAACACTAAACCAGTCCCTGTCTTCCCATCTCTAACTCTTGCCTTGATAGTGTTTTGAGATTCTTTACAGTAAGGGAGAGGGACAGAGAAGAAATTGCCTGCAAATGACATCTTCTGGCACTTTGCAGATGGCAGGCACATATCAGGAAGCTGGTACTCAGCCCAGTGGAAACCAGACTGTGTCAGGGTTGTCCTGTACTCTCATGTCAACAGTACCACAGTGATATAAGATTTGCCACAGTAGATCAAGCCATTGGTCCGTCAAGCCCCTGTTGCTAGCAGCAGCCAGCACGTGGTGCATCACAGCAGAGGTATGCAACACAAATACCCAGGAGCATGGGATGTTCTATGGAGTCATCACCCAGCTGCCTTCCTCTCCACCACTGCTTCCTCCTTTTTGAAGCATTTACTAAATACTGCCACTGCATTTGTGGTGTGTTTTCTCTGTTGCTTTATCTGGGGTTTTACTCTGTTAAACATTAGTGATTGGCCCATTTATGCTCCCTCAGGGGCAAAGGAGCTTTTCAAAAATAATATGTTTTCTCAAGTACCAAGGCAGTCCAAACTTCCAGCCTTTCTACTGGGGTTATCAGCAAAAGTGACATCAGGGTTGCTTTATGATGTCAGATCATACACAGTGTGATCGTAATATATTTAAAGAGAAACATGAGAACAATCCAGAGAGAAAAAGATAGAGACACAATCCTGCTGATACGCAGGTGCTTGATTTCAGACATGCTGACAACAGGGCTATAAGCAGGGAAAACAAACCATTGAAAACTAAGGACACAGCACTAACCTGACTGAAAGAGCCTGTCTAGAGCTGAGTCATTTCATAATCTATATTACATATTTGTTCACAATCATTGCTGTCGGTTTATTTGCTCAAGATTTTTGTGGATTCATGGTTAAAGCCTACTCATTACAGCTGTCCCACAGGTCAGTCTGAATAAAAAGGTACTGTGAAGTACTATGAGTGAGGCATCATGGGTTTTGCACTTAAAAATACCTGGTTTAGACTAAAGAAAGGATAACAGAAAGCATCAATTAAATGCAACAATTTAGCTGTTCACACCATACAGCATGGTGACAAAGAAAATGACAGCTAAATCACTAAAACATTATTGGTATTGACAGAGACTGAGACAGTCATATTTGACTCCAGAAGATACAGTCTAGGTATATCTGACTGGGCTGGAATTGACGAATTCAGGTACCTGCAGGAAAACATCTGGTGACATTCTAATCTAAATTTCAATGAAGTTATTGTTCTGTTTGCATAAGAACTTAGGCAAAACTGGCTGGTCTTTACAAAGTAAATTGTTACCCAAACCACGCTATAAGTGATTGCTTGTCCCACAAATAACTTTGTATGCAGTCACTTATAGAATATGGCTATGTCCATTACAGATATAGCTGGCTTTCTAGAGATTGAATGTTCTACAGTACTAATTCTAGAGATTTATAACACATGACAGTTTCATGGTACACTTTAAATAGTTGCCCTTTTTAAAAAGAAAAAGCAGCCTGTACTTAGAACAGAGTGAATGGCATGAACTTCTTTGCAGAGGCTCCACAGATAATGTGCCTCAGTGTTTAGAACTGGGTACCCGGTGTCAGTTCACTCTGAGAGAAATCTGAGAGCTCCCAAGGGAGGGGAAAAATATTAGAAAATGACAACTTTGCAATAAGCTGTACAAAGAGGCTTCTTCTGTCATATTGCATAATGGCAGATCAACAGAGTCATTGCAAACATGGAAAATCACAATATTTATATGTTTCTCTGCAATTTTCCCTTTCATTATGATTCTGAAAGCTATGTTAAAATGAAACAAATGGGTAAGCTACTACCAAATAGCTACAAACAAATGGTTTAGCAGGTAAAAGTGATCAAGACAGTGTATGTACCATGGAGAGCCACAGTTCTTCCTTCAAACACTGTGTATTTTAATGTTTGATGTTAAATGTATTTTTCCCATGGTATAATGCTGATGGGAGCTTATGCACAGTCACCTTTATTTGAAGGAGTATTATGTCAGAAAGCTGCATAATGAGAGGAGAAATGTACCTATTCACATACTCCTATTTTTGACCAGGGAAGTTTTGTGTCTATGAATTTGATTTACATTTCAGACGGTCATTATTCCAGGTTCTGATATTGGTGAAGAAAATATTCAGAGCAGCCCTGCAGAGAAGAACTTGGAGGTGCTGGTCAATGAGAAACTGAACATGAGCCAGCAGTGTGCACTTTCAGCCTAGAAAACCAACCGTATCCTGAGCTGCATCAAAAGGAGCGTGACCAGCAGGTCAAAGGAGGTGATCCTGCCCCTCTACTCTGCTCTCGTGAGACCACACCTGGAATATTGTGTGCAGTTCTGGTGTCCTTAACATAAAAAGGACATGAAGCTGTTAGAACAAGTCCAGAGGAGGGCCACAAAGATGATCAGGGGACTGGAGCATCTCCCATATGAAGACAGTCTTAGAAAGTTTGGGCTGTTCAGCCTGGAGAAGAGAAGGCTGCGTGGAGACCTCATAGCAGCCTTCTAGTATCTGAAGGGGGCCTATAGGGATACTGGGGAGGGACTCTTCATTAGGGACTGTAGTGACAGGAGGGGTAATGAGTTAAAACTTAAACAGGGGAAGTTCAGGTTAGATATAGGGAAGAAGTTCTTTACTATGAGGGTGGTGAGGCACTTGAACAGGTGGCCCAAAAAAGTGGCAAATGCTCCATCCTTGGCAGTGTTCAAGGCCAGGTTGAACAGACCTTGGGCAACACGGTTTAGTGTAAGGCATCCCTGCCCATGGCAGGGGGGCTTGGAACTTGATGATCTTAAGGTCCTTTCCAACCTTAACCATTCTATGATTCTACATAATAAAACTAGGGGGCAGGGGACAGTGTCGAAATAAAAGTTTATCATGAAGAACTAGATTCTGCAGTGGTTTTCCTATTTGACAACAAAAAGCACAAAAAATTGGGATGAAAAACAAGGCCAGCAGGCACAGGTTGAAGAGGTTAGCAAAAGCAACAGAAGTTTAAGATGAATGAATATACTAGAATTTAGAGGTCCATTTCAGGTTTTCTTTCTAGTAAATAACTTCATATAAGTACATTGACAGGTTCTATGTACAAACCCACTACCAACAAAACGACTTGAGTGGCTCCTTCACACATCTTTGAAAGTCCAGTTTGAAGTGCAACCTCACATGATGCATACTGCCAGACAGCCAGACCCACAACCACTTCTCATCCAGGTGTGGGGGGGCCAAAATAAAACCTGTAACCCTTAACAAAGGTTGGGATTAAACTCTAGATAAAAGAAAGGAGAAAGATGACAGAAGACAAAGCAGAGAGCAGGTTTGCAGGTGTTCCTATGGCTTTGCTTCCCTGTGGACACTTACTGTTTGCAGAGCACAAAGGTTATAATGAAGCAAAGCAATTACAGTGAATTACTGTGAAGAAAACCAATTACATTAACTGGAGAGAGAACTTGGCACCAAGCTCACAGCTGGCTGAGCTAAAAAACACAGCCAAGGAACAGTATAGTAACTTAACTTTGACTTTGCCCTCTCTTAATAGAAGAGTCATAATGTGTGTTATTGTCTTTCACTATTAATGAGTTTGAGGACATTTGAAAACTGTGTATTATGCATGAACAGCATACTTCTAACCTGGAATGCACAACATTTACGATACCATTGTGAACCAGTTCTTTTGATGAAAAATCTGGTGACAGTGGTGAAGACGAGGGCTTTACAGAGCCCTTTTCTTTTAAATTTTCATCAGTGAATACCTCTCCAGATGGTATCAGCTGTCTCTGTGAGGAAACAGCAGAATTTAAAATGAAAGATTGCAAAGCAGGTGAATAAAAAGGTTGATGTATAGAGATGTTTAGGAGGGTTTGCTTGTTGTCTTTTTAATTCCTTGATATTTGAAATGTTTTGCTTTTAATCACTTGAACTTCCAAGCCACTTAAAAAAAATACAGTGAATCAAGCTACAGGTGTCAGATCAGACATAGCAACTTCTTTGCACTTCATCTATTTCGCATAGGTAATGCCCTTATAGCAACACAGCAATTTACTGAAATACAGTCACATGCCACAGGAAGCAGGCAGGTTTCTCAAAACTGACAGATTACCAAAGAAGCTGTGTCTTTAACTTGGTGAGTTAAATGACATGGAGTCTTATGCACAACTTCCATTTTAGTAGGGCTTTACTGGATTCTAGAGATTATTGGGCTGAGGATGTCTCCCTGCCACATAAAAAAGAATCTGTGCCACATCCACCTTAGCTCTCCAGTGCCAGAAAGGAACAGAAGCACTGAGCACTGGCAGGTCCTAAGAAAGTCAAAAGAAACATCAGAGTATACAACCTGCTGAAACATTATTGTTTGCACAGCTGAGAATTGGTACCATATTTTGAAAGAGCTTTCTTTCAGTTGTCAGGTCAATCATGTCAGTCAGCTTTAGAAATGATCAGATTGGTCTCCAAATCAAGTAATTTGTAATTGTCCTCAGAAATCTAAAAGAAAAAAAAAAAAAGAAAGAAAAATTTTCATTCAACTGTGCTAAATTCTTCAGATGATGCAAAACTACTGCCAACCTAACTCATCCTTGAAAATTAAGGACTTCATGGATACCTATGAAAGCCTTTCTTTGATGTCCCTTTTCTTTTCTCAAAAGTTACCTGCTTTCCAAGCACTGTTTATAGGTAAATCAGTTTGTAATGCAAGACAAATGAGTTGTTTTCGTTAAATACAAAACTGGATTGGCACATGCCCTTATGCGCATCATGTGCACTTAGGTGCGCATCATGTGCACTTAGGCGCACATCAGGCAGATGCAAGGTTGTCACTTCCCCTGTAGGAAGGCTGCATTGACTTCCTGGTATGTGGCAGGTGGCATGGCGGCAGTCCTGTCAAAGCTGCTGTTCTCATAAGCATGCAAGCAGGTACACACACCTGGGGAATGAATGACCAGAGACATGCTTTTGAGTATGTCCACATAGGGACTGATAAAAACAAACCCACATCTGATTTTTGAGCAGCCCAGTCACAGGCACCTCCTTACTTGGTGGACATTATACCATAGTTTAACCTATGTCGCAGGGAGTACCTCAGGAGCCTAGCTTTGCCAGTAGGCAACTGCAGGAAACTGAGAAAGTCAACAAATTGCCTGCCATGCAAAAAGCTCAGTCACTCAAGGCAAATTCCACAGGGGTTTGAGGTCACCACACATAATTAAAAATTAACCATCAGTGAATTAAGGTCACCACATTTCTTGGATGACAATGATGCTTTAGGCTTTAACAAGCATTTGTTTCTCATTTCCAATAAAATTTCCTATGAACTAAAAACATAACAAAACTTGTAAACAATCCATTTGCTGTCTCTATATATTAATAAAATGAAATAGATGGGTTATTAAAGAATCATAGAATAGTTAGGGTTGGAAAGGACCTTAAGATCATCTAGTAACAACCCCCCTGCTATGGGCAAGGACACCTCACACTAAACCGTGCCACCCAAGGCTTCATCCAACCTGGCCTTGAACACTGCCAGGGATGGAGCACTCACAACCTCCCTGGGCAACCCATTCCAGCATCTCACCACCCTAACAGGAAAGAATTTCTTCCTTAGATCCAATCTAAACCTCTCCTGTTTAAGTTTGAACCCGTTCCCCCTTGTCCTGTCACTACAGTCCCTAATGAAGAGTCCCTCCCCAGCATCCCTATAGGCCCCCTTCAGATACTGGAAGGCTGCTATGAGGTCTCCATGCAGCTTTCTCTTCCCCAGGCTGCAGCCTCTTTAGTGCAGCCCCTGTTCTGATCAGACTGAGAGAAAGTTTTCTGCAGAGTGAGGAAGCAAATATATATCAGCAATTGAGGTTATGCCAGAGGACTTGACAGGAACCCCCTAAAGAGTTGCAAGTCCCCAGTGACAAATCATTGATTTGTTGCTCTTCTAAGCAGCAGTGGGCTTCCTCTATGGGCCCATTGGAAACACTTCTTTCCAGAAAGAACAGCACAGACAGTAATAAGTGTCTCAGTTATGAGATATTCCATGAAGAATCACAATGCTAAGCCAAGGACAATTGGTTTACTTTTAAAATTCACCTCTCCCAGCTACTGTAGTTGAAATAAGCCACGCACTGTGTATGGACTAAAGACAGAATTACATCACAGGATACAGAGTGCCTGAGTCACTGATAAACTGATTTAGGAACAAAAAGTGGTTTATCCTCAGCAGCATGCTAACTTCTGCTGATGAACCTATTAATGTCTGAGATTGACAAGACTCAGTTCTTGTAATCTGCAACAGAATCAAAGGGACCAAAATAAGTCAGATCAAAATAAAAAAAAAAACAAAAAAACAAAAAAAACAAACAACAAAACAAAACAAAACTCTGCACTAAGTTTTGAACTTACCTGATCATCTCAGCTGTCTTTGGAAGGAGGTGAAATGCCTTTGGCACAGATGGAAAAGAAAGGATGATGACTAATATTCAATAGATGGGTTGGAAGAATTCTTTGCCTGCCAAAATCCTAAGTTAACACACTTGAACAGACACAACCAAATAGGATACATGTCCAGCTCATGCTCTGATGAAATTTTCAGCCTGCTGAATTAATATGACCATCACCAATCACAAGCTGTGCTAATGTCTTGACCAGAGAGATGTAATGACACATGAGCTAACATTCCCACTGTTTAGTCTTTCCTGCTCCTGGTAGTTTCTTGAAGACATGGTCTAGGCAGCTGTTGACAGTAATCACACTGTGAGTTATGGTTAAGTCCACCACCAAACATGAACCAGGACTCTAGTTTGGGATATCAAATTAAACACAGTTATGTGAATCTTAACACTGTATACCATTCCAGGAAGATGGGAAATAGATCTCCCTGGGGAGATAAGGTATCTTATTTTTCAGCTATTGAATTAATTCTTTTCCATAGCAGAATCCAAAAAAAGTATACTACTTTATGTGTTCAGGTAGCTGATTGACAGGTTTCTGGAGGATTCTCCATTGTGCAAGGCAGACATGCCCTTAATCACAGTAGAGATAATAAGCAAGGAAGAAAATCTGATTACATTTAACAGCCTCACAGTGTTTTGTATTTTTTAATAAATCTGAGAAACATTAAAATAAAGCCAGAACACTGCAGTAAAAGAGGGCCAAGGAGAACCTCCATCCTCTACTGGATACTAGGTGAAACCTAGTGACTGAGGATGAGGAAAAAGCTGAGTTACTTAATGCTTCCCTGCCTCAGTCTTCAATAGTCACACCAGCCATCCTCGGGGTACTCAGTTCCCTGAATTGGATGGCAGGGATGGGTAGCTGATTGATGACCCCATAATTCATGAAGAAATGGTTAGCAACCTCCTGCTTAACTTAGACATAAACAGGTCTATGAGGCTGGAAGGGTTCCATCTGAGAGTGCTGAAGGAGCTGGCAGAGAAGTTTACTAATCCACCCTCTATCACCTATCAGCAGTCTAGTAGGCAGGTCCCACAGGATTGGAGGTTGGTGACCAATCACTAGTGGTGTCCCTCAGGGCTTGATGTTGGGCACTGATAATCTGGATGACGGGATTGGGTTCACCCTCAGTAAATTTGCAAACACCAAGTTGGCTGAGAATGTTGATGTGCTGAAGGTTAGGGAGGTTTCACAAAGGGATCTGGACAAGCTGGATCAATGGGCTGTGGCCAATGGTATGAGGTCCAACAAGGCAAAGTGCTGGGTTCTGCATTTGGGCCACAATAACCTGATGCAATGCTACAGGCTTGGGGAAGAGTGGCTGGAAAGCTGCTCAGCCAGAAGGGACATGGGGGTGTTGATTGATGGAGCTGAACATGAGCCAGCTTCTGCCCAGAGAGCCAAGAAGGCCAGCGACTTCCTGACTTGTATCAGAGACAATGTAGACAGCAGGGCCAGAGCAGAGGTCATTCCCCTGTACTCAGCACTGGTGAGGCTGCACCTTGAATACTGGGTTCAGTTTTGGGCCCCTCACTACAAGAAAGATGTTGAGGTGCTGGTGTGGGTCCAGAAAAGAGCAATAAGACTGGTGAAAGGTCAGGAGGACAAGTCTTATGAGGAACAGCTGAGGGAACTGGGGTTCTTCAGTCTGGAGAAGGCTCAGGGTTTCTGCAACTACCTGAAAGGAGGTTGCAGTGCGGAGGGGGTCAGTCTCTTCTCCCAGGTAAGAAGTGATAGGACAAGAGGCAACAACCTCAAGCTGTGACAGGAGAGGTTTATACTGGATATTAGGAAACATTTCTTCACAGGAAGAGTGGTCAGACATTGGAACAGGATGCCCAGGGAAGTGGCCAAATCACCTCCCTAGAACTGTTCAAAGGCTGTATAGATGAGACCCTCACTGATATGGCTTAGTGGTGATCTTGGGAGTCTTAGGATATTTGTTGGACTTAATAATCTTAAAGATCTTTTCTAACTTAGTTTATTCTATGAAAATTCTATGATAACCAAACAAACAAAATCCACATACTCAAAAGACACCAGTCTGAAAAATGTTGCATTTAATACTAAAGGTGATGAAACCCCAGGTTTACTCTTCCCAGGAACTTTCCTGTGTTTATCAAGGGTCAGAATGTTTCATTTTCAGCCCTGCACCAAGTGTGCTTAATCTATCCCTGGGAAATAATACATATATTGTATTTCCTACGATTATGCTGTCTTCCCAACTGGATTGTGTTTCCCACAAATTGCTGGCTATGGGGCTCCTATGATACATTTCAGAAGAAAAAGCTTCAGAAAAGAGGGAGTCTGGTTGAAAGAGGAAAACAGAACAGAGGACAGTATGTCATGAAGGCTGATCTGCCAAGATCTCTGTTAAGCACCTTAACAAAGATGATAATCACTTGCAGTCATCTGTGACTTCAAAGGAGTGTATGATGATTACCCCTGGAACAAAAATTAACCTGAAAATATAGGCACTTCACATAGAGTGGCAAATATCACCAGATACCTTAAAATAGGCTGATAATTAACGAGTGAAATGACTGCTGCGAGCAATACTCAAGAGTTTGGGAATTATGACCTAAAATAAAAGCTGGCACTCAAACCAAAATACCAGCTCTGACAATGTACCAGCTGCCCACACAGATGATTCAGTTAGCACAGGAGGATTGTGGCTCCAGGGCGCCTGTGGCCACCTCCAGGTCAAAGCCAAAATCTCCTTCACAAAGGGAAATCTGAGTGGGGCAGACTAACCCTCTGCAAGTAGATTGAAATCCCCAGAATTTGGATAGTGCAGAATAGAATTAACACAAATTGTCATGGTTGACAGCTATTGGGAAGAAGCTGATTAATTCATCAGGCAAAAAGGGAATTAACTAAGACATTTTGCTGAATGCCTACCTACAATATTTACTCTGCTTACTACTCCCATTTATCTAGCAACCAGTCCAAAATATACAGCTAAGGACCAAAATGCAGCTCTATCCTATTTTGCTTCTCGTTTAATACACCAATATATTCTTCTAATCCATTGCTTGGTCTAAATTTCCTTACGATTTAAAAAATCAGCAACACTTGGGGTATGGAAATCATGATCAGATGCTCTCAGGCAAAATGGGATTAATTGTAACTGTCAACTTTTCTGAGCACACTTAACAATGTAGCAGCCACATGCTGCCTTATTCCATGAATTCAGGAGATTGTTTGAGCAGGCAGTGTTACATTACTCTGAGGTGGGAATGAAATCATGTGGGAGCAGCAAGCACAGCTTATGGAGAAAAATTACCATTTTATATTTATTACTTTGGCTGGCTTAAGTGCCACAGGAATAGACTCTCTAATGCATTTGAGTGCAATTCCCCAACAATTTGACTCTGTTGGTTTGTAAACTATTTTTAGGGAAAGACTCAAAAGGCTGTTAAAGGCACAAGCCATCTGATTTTCAAAGGTTATTTTGGTGGTTTATCAAAAGGATATAAATAACACGATGCATCTCTCCAGATTAGATTGATACTTTGAATTCAGCTAGGAGATCAGAACTTTAGAAGAAAAATGCTTGGTTTTAACTTGCACATCATTTTTGTTCCATAAACTTCAGTACATTTCTTCAGCAGGCTTATCAAGAGTTTGGCTTTTCACTGGTAACTGTACAGTATGGATTCTTCATGCCTTTAAAAAAAGGTATTATTCTAATGAAGCTACAGGCAGAAATGTACATCACTGCATAATTATACTATTCACAAGTTAATGGCAAAAGAACATAAAGAAGTCTATTTTAGAAGTGATGCATGTTAAGAAAAAGGTAGACAGGCATAAATTCATGTCTCTAAAATGATAGCTAAACAAAACCACATTCTTTTCACAGAACAGTAAGGTAATTTCAGGTTTACTTTCCTACTTTCTATTTTTGTGCTGCCATAGAATGTAGCCATTTGTCAACATCCAGTTCTCTACACACTGCAAATCTGGTTTTCCAGCATAAAAATTTTTCAACTAATTGGACCATACTACAGATTAGTTTTTGGTATGGTCTTCCATCGCTGGACAATCAGTACCTTGAGACAGTATATACATTCTTCCAGTGTATGCAATAATAGTCATATACTAAATTAACTAGCTGCTAAGACTGAAAACTCAGCCTGTTCACCCATGACATTACATTAATAACTCAGAGGTGCTTCCTGTTTATTTTAAGAGTCTTTTCTTTCTTAGTCGCTGAATCTTCAGCTGGATACATTCCAAAGCAGAGTCAGAGCATGTTCTGAGTCTGAAAACTCTGAACAAGGACTCTTTTCCTAGCTGCTATTTCAGTGAATGCCAGCAACAATCTTCCAACCTACCCAGCTGGCTGCCAAAACAACTGCTATGCTATACTTTATAAAATATTTATGGTGCTTCCTAAAGGACGCAACAGGCTCTTATAACAAATCAAAATCATTTCAGCGAGAAGCTTGCACACCCTTCCCTGGAAGTGTCCAGGGCATCATTTTTCTGCCTTGTGATGCTGCAGGAAGCATAGGTGTGGGAAGGGCCAATACTGTTTTTATTTGCCATTGTACTATTTATACTAGCAGTAGGAGACAAAAAGAGAAAAGTATTGACATCTAGCTATCATCATCCCAGGAAATTCTAACCCACAACAGTGACTCTAATCAGAGTGCAACATTAGTCCACACTAATTCATCAGAAGCCATCAGCTTCAAGCTGTGTTTCCTTTCTGAAAGCTGCATGCAACAAGCAGGCAGCCCACCAGGGTCATAAGATAAGGACAGCCACACCAAATTGGCAAGGTCATTGAGCCTTGCAGCATGTGATGGAAATTGCATGACCACTACTGCATTACAGAAGCCTTAGGACTACAGCTGCCTTCCCTAGAACAAGACTTTAAGATGGCTGTCCCTCTCCTATCTCTTACATAAATCTGCAAATTGATAAAAGGATTAGAAAAAGGTAAGTAAATTCTCCTCCAATCTCACACAACACCGTCTGTGCTTGAAAAATAGTGCTCGAGCCATTGCATGGGAGATAGTTGGCAGTGAATCATACTAAGCAAATCAGTGTAGACCTAATGATTTTGGTGAGCTACATTGATTTATGTTAACTGTAGATGTAGTAGAATCATAGAATAGGATCACAGAATAGAATCATGGAATAGAATCATGGAATCGAATCATGGAATCAAATCACAGAATAGTTAGAGTTGGAAAGGACCATAAGATTGCCTAGTTCCAACCCCCCTGCCATGGGCAAGGACACCTCACACTAAACCATGTCACCCAAGGCTCTGTCCAACCTGGTCTTGAACACTGCCAGGGATGCAGCATTCACAGCTTCCTTGGGCAACCCATTCCAGTGCCTCACCATCAGTAAAGAACTTCTTCCTTATATGCAATCTAAACTTCCCCTCTGTAAGTTTGAACTCATTACCCCTTGTCCTACCACTACAGTCCCTAATAAAGAGACCCTCCCCAGCATCCCTACAGGCCCCCTTCAGATACTGGAAGGCTGCTAGTCCTTTACTGGGAACAAACTGTCTTTTCTAAAAAGCCTGTAACCTTTAATTCCAACACTCCAGTCACAGGAGCCATCCCACCATGTTTCTGTGATGCCTATTATATCATACCTTCATAGACATGCACACATCTCTAATTCTTCTTGTTTGTTCCCCATGCTATGGATGTTTACATAGAGGCATCTGAGCTGAGCTCCAAATGAAGCCAGCTCATTGGCTGAAGTGGCTGGAGTACCTCTACATTGCTCCGAGCATTTATTATAGGTGTTGGCAACTGACTGGGTGTGTTGGAATGGAATGATGCCCCCCCCCCTCCCCCCCCCCCCAGCTCACCCA
>NDXB01003890.1:32671-51177 GCA_002631895.1 Agapornis roseicollis
AAAAACCCAAAAAAAACAACCAACCAACAACAACAACAACAAAAAAAAAAAACACCAAAAGAGGAACTATAATATTAATAATTAAAATTGAATTAAAAGTAGTGTCAGTTAAGGCCAAGGGAGCATTTTTAGTTTATAAATTTTTTATTGCTTTTGATCAGTTACAGCCACAGAAGGCTATGAATACAGAAATATGCATGTAAATGAAATAGTATGTACTAAGATGGTCTAAATGAGGGCATTTTTTTTTTTATAAACTATAAAAATTGTATAATTAATGTAATAATAGATTAAGGACACGAATAAGTAATGAGAATTATGTTTAAATAACTGATGTTTAGACAAGGGTCCAAGAGGATTAAAGAAGTCAGATTCTCATTTTGTCAACACCATAATAACCATTGCAGAGTTATACTGCTATGATGACCACAGCCATGCATCCTTAGCTTAGCTCTGAATTATTATGGTATGGCAAGTTTGATTTGAATTACACAGTATTTCTGAAAGTCTTCAAGGAAACCTTTATCCCAACAGTTGGGCAATAATCATCCTTAGATTTGCAAAATTCATTGGTTATACATTGGTCTCCATAGGTTAATGGAAAGTCACAAGTATAGGAGCTTGAGAGATGGGCAGCAAATATCTGTAACTGATTATGCTGGTCCTTCACTTAATCCGGGATGGAAAGGGGTGGCTTGGCTTCTTGTCACCAGGAAGAAGGTCTGATTATTAGAGCAAAAGAAGGTCTGTGATCCCAAGTCCTCCTTTACTGTGCTCACTCTCCCCTGTGCAGCCCTGGCATTAAATGGGTGGTGAAACCCCCACAGAGCATCACTCCACTCTCAGAAGCCTCACCACCACTGCCCAGCACATTGCTTCCTTAGGCATGTCTGCTATGGCCCAACCATTGCCTGTATTAAAATACCTTGGTATTTACCCAGCTTTTTGAAGATGAAAGGCAACATCTAGTCATTACATTATTATGCAAGGGTGCATAATAATAGATGGTTCATGAGGGTTTTCCAAATGTACATTATTGGTATTTTGGAACATTAGGCAAACAAGACCTTGTAAAGATGTTATTACCTCTGATACAACTGTTATCCACTGCATCTCCAGCCTGACAACTGGATCTGAGAAGGCCCATGTACAGAGGATCCTTCAGAAATACTCTGGGCTTTGTTCAAGAAGAATAAAGAGTCTTTATAGAGTGGCAACCACAGCAACTGCAGATTAAAGATGAGGTCTGAAGTCCAGCTGCTAAGATACTTAAGAAGTGTTGCTGGCAATATTTATGTGACAATAATACAAACTTTTAAGCATTCATATAAGAAAGTCATTAAGTCAATATGATGAACCCTACTAAAGATCCACTGATCAGAACTGCAGCACTGTTCCAGACAAGATTTAAGGACCAGCTACTGTGCAAAGATGACTGGTGATAACTGAATCTACTTGTTTTGAGCCATATATAACAGCAGAAGCCTTGGACCTCAAGGTCAGTCTTAAAATTCAATCCCCCCACCTCTCTCTGAGATTACCTGAAAGTTACACTAGGGATCTATTCTTTCTCTTGCCATCTTCTGCCTTTGCCCTTCATCCTCTGCATTTTTGCAGGAAAGTAAAGTGCCAGCAAGACCATGAGAGAAGGAAGAAAGAAGCAATACTGAAAAAAAAAAAAAATGTTGTTTTAAAGCAAATCCTGTCCATGAGAAGCATGATTTCACAGACACTAATATATTGTGAGCTTAGATGCTCCTCTAAGCAATTGTGGCACATAGAGTCACCCTTGCTGGCAAAAGCAGTACCAGTCAGTGGGAAAAACACCAAAACTTCTTTCCTAGCTGACCATATTCTTTCCAAGAAATGAACTTTTACTTCTAGTGCTCTCACATATGCTTAGGAGGACTCTCCTTGCCAACTTATCATTACATGAGTGAGTTTGTGTTCTTTTGTGAATTAATATTCTATTTCACCATCCCATGTGCATAAATTCACCATTTATGCACATGCATATACATAAAGTAAATTCACATCCATCTCACTTCCAGTGCATCCAAAAGATCACATAAAGACATGGACTTAACTTCAACATTATTTTCCTTTATGGTTACCAATAATGTTTTTGAAATACAAATACTGGTTGCACGTAGATTGATTGCTTCATCTCACAGAGCTGAGGAGTCAAGCTACACCCATTTACTCTTGTAGTACCCCAAGGATTGTCATTGTGAT
This sequence comes from Agapornis roseicollis, assembly GCA_002631895.1. Taxonomy (NCBI): domain Eukaryota; kingdom Metazoa; phylum Chordata; class Aves; order Psittaciformes; family Psittacidae; genus Agapornis; species Agapornis roseicollis. The sequence goes on from NDXB01003890.1 coordinate 34,907, forward strand.
AGTGTTACGCAGCAAATAAAGTGGTGTGGACCTAAGATAACTGCATAACCTTGGCTTTATTGTTTTGAGAAGGAGACAGGTGAGAATTTAGCTGGCATGTTCACGTTACCTGAAAACTTGTCCTTATTTTACACATATAATCTGTCTGAGATAACCACAGCAGAGCAGCATTAACAGTAACGCTTGTTTTTTTTTCCCCTGGAAAAAAAGGGTTGCACAAAGACTTAGGGACAACTTCAGCCTTCAAAACTTAAACAAAAGGGAAAAGAAAATGAAACTTCATGTGCAGATTTATTCTGAACAGTAATGGTAAGGAACACAATTTTGACACGTACAAAAGCTGGGTTTATTATCCCCTGGAGAGGAGATGAGTGGAGAAGCTGACATTGGTTGCATAGTGACATTTCAGGATGGAAGGAAGGCATGTAACAAATTAAGTCTAGCATTTGTACCCTGTAGTGTTTTTCCCCTCAAGTGCTTATCTAACACTTTAGAATGTGTTCACAGCTGCAGCTTCTATTTCTGCCATTAGAAAACTTTTCTACTCTTGCTTTAAAGGAACATGCCCTAAACTTCCTTCCTGTTTCATTCTTTCTGTGATTTGGCAGGATCTGGGATCTCAAACAAAACACAAACATCTTATCCTACTTACTATTTTCAGCCCTCTTCTAAGTAATTTAAAATTTTCCCTTCCTATTTTAAAAAGAATTTACTGCCAGCCCAATCAGTGCTTATTTATTCATTGCCCTTCGATTTCAATCTTGCATTGACTAGCCATATTGTTTCGAGTGTCACCCTGAATGAAAATGCAAAGAACAAATACAGCCTCAGGCTCATATTACATTTGCTGTCTCTTTTTCACTGTATCTATAACCATTTAACAGTTCCCTAGTCTCAAAATCAAGGTGTTTTCATAGGACTTCGTCCTAAACTGAGGCAAATATGCTTTACACCCTTTATCACTACACAACCAATCGTCCTCAGTAGGCTTAGCATAGTAACGTATTGTGAGGGTGCAGACTAGGTGGAATTTATAGCTTCAGAACCTAAAAAACCTCAGGGTCCAGATCATTTTCACCTTGATGACAGTGAAGTTACAAACCAGCATCTGATTGCAGAGATCTGCAGCCTGCACCTTGCAAGTTCACTTTAAATCATATACACCTGCTCTAGTGCTGAAGAATCACCAGTAAGACAGCTTGGCGCAAAGGATTAAACTTTGTCTCTTCAAGGAGTTTGTAGTGAGTGAGAAACTGAACAGATTCCCCATTATTTTTCTTTAACACAAGGAAGAACTCCTCTCTCCATAAATGCAATAGTAGTTTTGGATAGAAAACAATTATTTGTTTTCCCCAGAAAGCATAAAAGCTCTGGATATTGACTTACACTACTATGCTGGTTTCAGCTGTAACAGTTAACTTTCTCCTTCCTAGTAGCTGGTGCAGTGGTGTGTTTCAGCTTTAGTCTGGGACCAATGCTGACAACACACCAGTGTTTTAGTTGTTGCTAAGTAATACTTTGACAAAGGCCTTTTCAGTCTCATGCTCTGCTGGTGAGGAGGGGTACAAGAAGCCAGGAGGAAGCAGAGACAGGACACCTGATCCAAACTAACCAAAGAGGTATTCCATACCACAGCATGTCATGCCCAGTATACAAAATGAGGGGAGTTACCAGGCTGGGGCTGAATATCCACAAGTGTGTGGCAAGCACCTCTATTGCTCATTACTGCTATTTATTGTTTGGTTTTCTCTTTCCTGTTTAGTTTTATATTGTCACCCCTTGTTATTTCCCTTATTATTAGAAGTAGTTTTGTATTATACCTTAGTTACTGGACTGTTCTTATCTCAGCCTGTGGGGATTTACATTCTTTTGATTCTCCTCCCTATCCTGCCAGGAGTTGTGGGGGGAAAAAGGGGAAGAGTGAGCGAGCAGCTGAATAGTTCTGAGTTACTAGCTGGGATTAAACCATGACACATACATCAAAATAAAACAAAAGCACTGAAAGGATTTTCAGGCCCAAAGAAGGCTTCCTAAGTTAGAGTTTCTGTTGTTCTTTCAAAAATTTGGTTCCAAATTTTTTGATTCAATGAGTCAGTATCCTCCAACAAAGCATTGTTCAGGCTTATGTGGACTATTTATTAACAAGATACAAAGTAATGTAAACAATGGGCTCCACTTTAAAAAATGGTTATCCACCCAGTGGGTTATGGTGAGAGAAAAAAGAGCATGTTTTTCTCACATGACCCCATGTTCACATTATTTGACCAAAAAACTGAATCCAGGTTTTGTCACTGTAACAAGAGCAGTTAAATCAGCCCACACTGGCCTGTTTCAGGGACTTATCTTTGGATATCACAGACTGATAATTAGGAATGTTACTGTAACACAAGGATGCTGTACACAGCTATGGCTACTCAACAACAGAAGTCGAGGGAGGGTGTGTCTTGGTTGATTCGTGTTTAAACCAGCTATAAGAGATAACGAAATAGCCTAGGTGTTAAACTGGTAGCAGTTAGAATCGTTTTTGTAAGAGAGCAAGATTAGAGTAGATAAATGCATTCATAAGACCATTCTGAAAGTGTGCAATAGACCTTACAATGTATGTTGATAAACAAAGGTACTTTATGGAATATATTGAGGATTTTCTTACAAATGGCAATGACTCTAGTATATGAAACTGTATCATCTGCAAGAGCCTATTTCCAAACACTATCTGCAAATTTGTTTCTACTTGTCACTGATGGTAAATTGCTGTCATTAAAGAGATTCCTACATAAAAATCAGCTGGTGTTTTTGTCCTGGTATAGGCTGTGATCTCTCATTTGGGTACTGTGCGGACGACTGTACTGGGATTAATACAGCAGATCCATATACTTTTACACTCTTTGGCGTAGAATACACTCTACCCACAGTTTCAGGGCACAAACACTACCATAAATATAATTTTTAAAAAGCATCCCTGAAATATGTTCCAGAGCTACAGCACTCATAAGGCAAAGCACAAAATGCAGTGCATGAGCAGCTTCTTCCCTTCTGCATGGGGCATGGTAGTGCTTTCATGGGTCCCACTTGTCCATCTTTTCCTTCAGCATGTTTATTATTTGTCTTCATCAGTCCTGCTTTCTTGTTCCAGCTGCAGAGCAAGTCACCTAGGCTTATCTTGTCCTTTACAAATTTCCATTCTCTTATCCTACACAACCCTTTGTCAAATGGAGAAAGTTCCTAAGAGCAAAATTCCCAAGGAAACAAATCAGTTTGCCACTGATCTAAAATCATATGTAGTAAAGAAAGTGTTTCCTGAACTTTAGCAACAACACTAAGGATACAACTGGTATTAGAAAGACAAAGTCATTCTTTGTTAATGACCCTTAATTGTTTATCATTTTTTGCTCTCATGCTCTCCTTTTGGAATTTCAGTTCAAGTTGAAGACTAAAAGTAGCAGAGAATACATAATTCAATTGACAAAACAGAACACATGTTGATATTCTAAAACATCCCAACAGGCCCTATTTCTTGGAAAACAAGTTCATATTGGAATAAAATATTAGTGCTTGCACTACAGGGAGTAGTCTCTCTTGCCAGAGAGGCTAAGGACAGATCATTTCTTTCACCAGTATGACTGATGAGACACCCGTTCAGATAAAGAACAAGGAGGTTTATGGGACACAACTCTAGGCTGGGCCATAATTATAGGGATGTCGGTTTGACTTCATCTGTACCACACTGTAGTAAAAGTACTTACGAGACAATAGCTCAGTTTTGGAGTTTATGATAACTTCATGGCCATCTGTGCACCTACTGGCTCAGTCATTTGTTCACTATCCTAATATTTCCCCTAAAAAACACTTTTAGAAGACATACTTAACCTAATGACAGTATTGTTATCATCTCCATTTGTTTACCATTTCTTTCTTAGACAGCCATTTCCCTTAAAATCTGTAACTCAAGAGCCTTGTGAGCTCACCTGGTGGAGTCAGACCACGGCTTTTCAAAGTCAAGACTCTATTCTAAAAGCCAGATACTGCTTACATTTAAGTCAACACAAAAGTTTAGCCTACATTAAAATTAAAGAAATGTAGCAAAATACAAGAACTTCCTTTTGTATCAAAGCAGTAAGAGCACAGAGAAATAGTTTTTACTGAATCTGCAGAATACGTAAACAGTGCTTTCATTCTTCATTGCTCCTGAGGAACAAGGATAACTGGGGAAAGAAGATGATGGAGCAATTATGTCACTGGCACGGAGATGACCTTGTCTCAATTCTACTTTCCTTGAATTGCTGCTAATATTTTAGCTGCAGTTTGTCTATTCTCCTAAGCAATCCACAACACAGTGAAATACTTTTTGTGAAGCCTGCAAAAAAGAACTGTGAAAAGAAAAGGGATCTGCTGACCTTGATGCTACAACACACTGCTCTTTCCTGCTTCTTTTCTTCAGTCCACATCTAGGAAGCTAGAAAAGAAGAGGATTGCTGATGTGAAAATATATGCCAGATGGCAGAGGAAAATGGGATGTTCAAAACTGGAAAAATTAATAGTGAGATTGGCCAAAGCAAGAAGAAATTTACCTCTTTCTAAAAAAGCACATCAAAAAATACTATGAAATTTCATTTTAGCTAACATTCAGCTTCTTCCTTTAGGGCATTGCTCTACTACTGAGTGAAAAACAAAGGTTTGCCTTAGTTGCAGAGTCACAGACTGAGGTCAGATAGGCTTCTCTCAGTTATCTAGCCCAATCTCCCTCCTTGGGCAGGGTCTCCTAAAGTAGATTGCCCAGGACCATATCCAGAATACTATATATGCATGTATTTATACATATACAGATGCTGTATAGAAAAAGGTAGTTTACAAAAAATATAGACAGTTTACATATAATCCATATATATCATCTACAGAGAGATTACATATATAGATACCAGTTATATACTAGAACAGATACATAAATATATAAAAGCAATATATAAACTTACAGTGATATTATGTAGAGATATATACAGTAAAGTGCAGACAATAGCAGGACTTGAGAATTCTAAGAGGGCTGCATGGATTCACCTTTTTGTCACCAAAAGAAGGGCTCTGACCTTTTTGCTAGAAGACTGTGCATGCAGCCCCAGAGGAGAGCCACAGGTTCATTTTAACCCAAACATTCTACATCTAGACCTTATCATATAGCCCCTACAAATTTTAAAACCTCAGAGCCTTAATGAAAGCACTTTTTTCGTTTTCATACAATCAAAGTCACAATAAGCTATGCACACACAGGTGATATTGTAACCCTGATCTTTTTGTAAGCACAAATCTACCCCCAAAGTCAGAAGCTAGAAATCATGCCAGCATTTTGTTAACACAACAGGTTGTACTTCATGACCAACTCACTTTAGTATTAAACTGTAGGTAGATATTCACAACCTGTAAGCGCAGATGAGAGCTAATATCAGTTTCAAAGATGACAGTATCAGTAAAACTGCCTACACAAGTTTGTGCATGTAGTATTTTTTTTTTGTTTTGACACAAAGAGCTTATTGAATATTCTTGTCTCACAGTGATGGGCCTTTTGGGGATTTGCCTCAAGCTGCATTCTTCAAAATTGACTCACCAGCTCAGTTTAAGGCCATCACTCTGTTGGCCTTTTCTGCTCATCTGAAGGGAATTAGCTATTTATTTATATAATCTTGTCAGCTTCTTCACAAGAGCATCAGCTTCTTAAGGACCTCCAGACTACTCAACTGCAGTCTTCTGCAGCTCGTATTGTTGATTCTCCATTGCTTTTCAGAGTTTACCATTCCTCTGTGGCCCAGATGTCTTCATTTCTTCCTCCCTCCCTTCCATTCCAATTTTCTTGCAGTAACATAGTTTCCCATAGTTCATTTGAAGAACTAAAGTTATAGCAGATATTTTCTTAAGAACAGAAGGAATAAATATGGCAGGGGTGAAATGTCAATGTCTCCTCTTTCTGGCTTTCTTTGCTTTTGGCTTTTCATCCTATTTTCATCCTTTTTCTTGCAATGGAAGCCTGACTGGGTTTTTCGCTAATACCTTGATGTAGCAACACTAATGCTAGCATCAGTTGTGATTTTCTTGTTGTCAGTTGTTGGTATAAGGCCAATAAATATAGCCACTTATTATATTGCTTTTAATCTGGAGTTGCTTTGCAAATTGCAGCAGAGAGCAAGCATTAAGGTGCTAAAATTAGATTGCACTGCAGTAGTAACAAATTAAAAATGGCACACTGTTACACCAAGCAGTGTACAGTTCTGCCAATTGATTTATGAGGTCAGGAGTAAAAGAATTTACCACTTGGCATTATCTTTGCCCAGATTTAATGCCTGCTCTGTCATCAATACACAAAAAAATATAGGAGTAGAGAAAGGTCTTTTCTAAAGACAAGGGATGTTTACAAAGGAGTGTTTCTCTCTAAAGTACCTTAATAAAATTATAGCTTCAGTAGCCTTAATCTCACAACATAGTGAGAAATCTCTATGGTGGTGGTTTTGTCTCCAGACAAATATTTTAAAATTCATTATTAAATGACAAGAGCACTGTCACATCAACTCCAGCCGTGAGGAACATATTGAGCTGTGGACTGTCTGGATCTTTGCTACCCCTTTCTGTCTCCTGGTAGCACAAATTTAATGGCAGACTGAGATACTTTGCTGAAGCTCAGAACAACCTGTTCACCATTAACTCGAAGTTTCTTTTTTAAAAAAAATAAATACTAACAAAGGACAGAGAACTATGCTGGTTCTGGTATAAAAAGTCATAGGAAGAGTGAGAAAGGGAAAAGTTAATTCCTGATTTATGGTGTTGCTTCATCTTGTTCAAAAAAAAAAAAAAAAAAAAGAGGAAAAAAAAAAAATAAANTTCCGTTTGAAAACAGTTTGACTTTTAGCTGGTTTAATTCAGAGACTATCACAGTATTAAAAAAAAAGAACAAAACACAATCTTGTTCAAAAAAAAAAAAAAAAAGGAGGAAAAACCAAAAAGGTGATCAGATTATCAATTGGCAGTGCTTAAATGTAAGAACTGCTGCTAAGTTTCACATCTGTACTGACTATACTTTAGTGACAGATGAAAACTTCCCACTCTATTGTATGCTGAATGAATTCAAATACTTCATGGATTGGAAGAGACATTGTAAACAAAAAGGTTTATTATAATGGCGTTCATCTGAAGAGAAACAGGAATAAATATGTACTCAGGAGACCATAAGAAGTTTATCAGCATTACTAGTTTCTACTCTCATTGTAATCATTGATATAAGAGTGATTCGAGTATCTTCCACTTCAACTACACATAGGCACTCAAAAAGCACAAAAGTTCTAATTTACAGTCTTACAACATACAATTCATGTCTGTTTACTGCTCAGAGTCCATGAAATTCATTGCTGGAAAAATATCAGGTGATTCACATTTTAAAAGGAAGGACAAAGATTTCCACAAAATTTGTTAAATCTTTGTGAAAAGGTTGAACATTATTAAATCCAAGGAAAAAAATCTATATCACCTCATTTATAATTATGCTAAATACAAACAGGTACAACCAAAATTGTAAATTCAATGCCAAAAGTCAGCAAAAATATTTACATTTTTAAACTCTAAGCATATATTTAAGGCACACTAAATTCAAAACCTGCCTATGGTCACATAAATGTCATGGGGAAACAAGTCTATTTTATGTGTTTTGCTGAGTTGTAAGCTGCTGCACTTTGTAGGAGATCTGAACTTTACTACTGGCCATTCTATTATTAATTAAAACACAGTCTTTATCTTTGAACACACTCAACTTTGGCATTCGCATATTTCTAATTACAAGTTGTGCAGTCTTAATGGATTACAGCCAAGTGCAGAACCCACCCAGCTGTCTATCGTTGTACAATCATTCATCTGAAATTAATAATGTGAATATATTTTTAATTAAAAATGTTCAAAAATGTTAAAGGACCTGCATATGGAGATATTTTTTCCTAATTTTAAGCAGCAACAAAGCAAATACAGACATCACCTAAAACCTGTATTTTAAAGAGGAAGATACATTTCAATCCACCTACCTGGGCCTCAGCTGAGCTTAATTTTACCACTAAATCCAAACATTCCATAATAATGTAAAAAAATAAATATATAAAACCCAAATGTAATTTCTCTGACACAATGTACTTAAGGATCATGTTACAATTGGTATTTTGTATATAGAATTATTTTGCTCCTATATGTACTACAAAATAGGACTAAAAGACTTTCATAGGCCCTGTAGCAATAAAGGAAAACTAAAACATTTGTATGAGTGCCATAGTTTCCATTTAATAAGTTATGGTTGGGTTGTTATTTTTTCATTTCAAATGTGGTTGTTGTTTAGCAATCCAGACTTTAGTTCAGATTTTGCAACCAAGCCCCACTAAATTTTAAACCCATAGAAACCCAGTAATTTTGTCAGAGGTTTGTCTTATGCACAGCATTGATATCAACCATCTTCCACGTTATCAAACCTATTGCTTTTATTGCTAAAAAAGATTAGATTATTTTGAATGTCTCTCTGTAACAATACCAGCCTTTTCTCTTCCAACAATAAGAGACTCAAAAAATGTCTTTAGTTCCCAGAGAAAAATGTAAGCAATGCCCCATAATACTAAAATTGTCCCTGCAATGATCTTAAGTCAAGCCAGATTCCTTAGCTCCTGACCCAGGATAGCATGTTGAATCATACCAAACAGCTGCAGAGTTTTACCATCTTCAGCTGGGCTGTTCAGTCTCTTATACAACTTTGCACCAAGAAATCCTATGTCAAAAGCTCTTCATCTGGAGTCTTTAAACATGTGGTTATTCAACTGCATGCAGCAACATGGTGTAATACAGGGCCTGTGGAAACACTCCAAACTCTAGTACATATAGATCAGCTTCAGAAAGCTGTGGACCAGACAAATGTAGCTGTGCTTGATCATAAACTTATGCTGCAAGCAGGGCTGAAATTTGGGAGAGTGAAGTGAGGGACTTCCATTATCACTTCTTTTCCCCACCAATCACATGTCCTATGTTCTACTTGTAATTGACTGGTATGCTGGTTGGACAGGATGAGGATGTACTCTGAGGCTGTCTGTACTAATTTGTTCAATAATAGGACAAAGATTCCACCCATGGAGACAGTGAAACCATCCCACTTGGAATTGCCCACAACACTGGGCTTTGGAGCCTTCTTACTGCAAATAATGTAAGATATCAAGAGTAACATTTCTTGTAGCACCAGAGGAGTCCCAGTGCATTTTGCAGATCTAAGCTCTTGACTTTACATCTGTAACCAAGAGAGAACAACACCCCATAGGCCTCTGCTGGTATATTTGTTCAATACCGACACAGGAGCAGGTATAATGGCCAGCTAATAAATGAATCACAAGAACTGAAATTAATGTATGCTGTTTGTATACAAGCACAAGTAAAGTACATAGATGTATTAATGGCTGCCCAGCATTTCTCAGATGCATGTACATATGTAATTGAGACATCATTACTACATACACGAGGGGCATGAGTAAACTGAACTCCCACACACCCTTTGATATAGAAAGTCAGTGGTTTGTAGCAATTAGTGGCTAATTTGTATTGACACAGGTGTGCTTGGAAAGTTACTGTGTTTCCCTGATGTGCTCTAAGGCAGTTTCAGCAAGGGCAAGAGCCACTGAGACTGCTACTGGTTATTTCTGTAAGAAGAAAGAGGTTTCTAAGAGCAAGTTAATCTCCAAGCCTAGTTTTTAATCTCACTACTGAACATTTTGTCTAGCCTTTGTTATTTTATATCCCACGTGCTTTGTTATTCCTAGGCTTCTCTAAGAAGCCCCAGCAGGAGAAGTGGTCACTGTGTCATAAAAATACTACTGCTTTTGAATAATTTATTTCTAATTTCTGCATTTTAGAACATCTTTCTGTGCTGTAGATCCCACATTCCCCTCTCCCATTCACAAATGATAATTTATTACTCCACTGTATTCTAAGAAAAATCTTTCATCAGCCAGCTTCCAATAGTGCTAAAGCCATAGCAGAAAGCAAAGGTATACAAGCAGGGCAACATCACAGTTCTCAGGGAGGAGAGAAAGGTGGGATAATAACACTAGATATAGCGATTAACTAACCAAAAAAGTTATACAGAGTAAAAGCCAAATATCTGAGGAAACTAGCAATGTAATCAAATTTTTATTCTATTTGAATATTTAAAATATAATAATAGAATATTTATTCTATTTGTTTATTTCTAGCCCCCAATATTCACAGCTTAAAAGTGTTACCATAAACATATTGATGATCCAATAAGGCGATGATTTCAGGCAATTCCTTGCACTGAACATTGTTTTGGAGCTTCTTGGCCCAGGAGTTACTGAGAACTGAGCTTTCCTCTCCACTGTTAAGAGTTGCTTCTTTCAGATAAAAAGTGTGGTTTCACAGCTGGTGACAAGTTTTGACTTTTCCTGCGCTACTCATATTTCATAATTAACAAGGAAGTTCTTACCTCGCTGCTGCTTTGTCACCTTTTCCAAAGCGATTCTGAATCCCTTCAAAATGTGAAATCTTTTAGTGAGTATAAGAAAAACACAATTGTAGCCTAAGGCAACTGTTAAAATACAGTAGCCATTCTTATGTTTCAGTTTGCAAAGGCAGGAACAAATGCTGAGTAATCTTTCTAAAGACATCGAAGAAATCACACCAAAGAATTTTGATGTAGTAGAGAGGAGAAACTCAGTAACAAGTGCCCTTATCTTTAATCCTTTTGCAATCATATCTGAAACAGTGTTTATTCTCCAAGACCTTACAGCCCAGGAAGCATCTGGGAAAACAAATCTTACAAAGTGAAAGATAACTAAAAGCTGTACCAGGATTATGTAAGGAGATAAAAAGCCAGAAGAGTATCTCAGTGGAAAAATAAGCATGATAGATTTGAAAGACCAATGTACATGAGAAAACAAAACCTGTTTTTTTTTGTCCTTGCTTATATGTTTTGAGAGAGGAATACAAAAGATGAATATCTGTGTAACTACATCACATGTTTTCAGGATTGCATTTCAGGAAACGGTTCAATTGATATTTTATTACCTAGATTACTGAGACACAGCAAATATCATTTTTCAATGTACTGCAGTATTTGGGCTTAGGGTCAGTGGGTAGCCATAGCACGAGCCCTTGAGAACTCCAGAGTTGCATGGAGGCAATTACAGTTCTTACATATCTATTCATCTAGATATTAAAGTTTTGTCTTGTAGTTGATTCTCAGAACCATCCAGCTATGGGTTGACCAGAGGCATGTAGCATGTAATTGTGGGATGGCCTTGTAGTAACATGTCTGAACATTACTGAAGCTTTCTTCTGCTGCCAAGTGTTTTTAATGTTTCCAAGCACTTTATCATCCAGCAGCATCCTCCCTTATTAAACACAGCACAAATTATAAAATGAACAATGTCCTTCAGGGATGAGGCTTATATGCTATTACTAATTAGCTTACAAGTCTTCACACCCTAAGGGATGAGGGAGGTAGACCTGGGAGTTAGTGGCTTGGAGATTATATTACACATGTGGATGTAATGTATTTAATATGTATTTCCCAATACATTCACAGGAAAGTTCCAAAGAGATTCACAGAACTACTAATGATTGCTTTATCTGGGCTAAGGCACCAAAAGGCACAAAAGGAGTATTTTAAATAGGAATTCCCCTCCTAGCATATTGGATAGCCAGCAATAGACAGCAGCTCAAAAGTTCAGCATGCTTCTAAGTTCAGCAAAGCAGCCCTTTGCTGATGATGGGCAGAGGGGAAAGGGGAAGAAAAAGCAGACAAGATCAAAACCCCAAATGGCATGGATCAAAGCAGCAGCAGTAAGAAGGTATAATGAGACAGGAGTGTTCAAAAGGGTTAGCTGTGGGTTTCAATTTTTAGGAAGATGAGACACTAAGATAGACAGTAGATATCAAATCCTTAATTTTAATACCTAATTCCTATACAGGATTCCAAAAGTTTGGATATCGCTAAACACTGATATTTTTTTTCCCTATTCACCACTTGGCACTTCTACTCTCCTCAGTATCTCACTGAAGAACCAAGGCAAAGATTATGCCAGTTTGCAGATCTACACCAATGAAGATCTTTGCAGAAATTTTTTGTTAGAAAGAAAGATGCCTTGACAAAATCTCATCACTGGTTCTGTCCTCCATCATTCCCACTATGCACATATCCACTTTTATACATATTTCCACAAGTCACCTTATTTAGTATTACTTGACAGCCCTTCTTTTTTGATTTCTTCATACCTGATACCAAAAGCCAAGAACAGCTCAGGAAAATTCTTTGTTATAATTCCCTTGGTACAGTAGTATCTGTTCCAGGGTACCAAAGATCTTATTCCTCCTGCTTCTGTCAGTCCTACTGATAGCAGCAGAACCAGAGACACTCGTTATAAGCAGGTCTTATACTGGTCAGAATAAATTCTGACTTGTTAGCACTTCCCTTCTTCCAAGGCCAATTAATAGAAATGCAAACCATTTGAGAAACACAATTTTGAATCAAGTTGTTTTGCCTAATTACCAGCCTTCCAAAAGCCCAACATCCTAAGGCACTGAATCTCCAGTGAATATAAACCCACATCAAAAGATATTACTGCATTAGCTTGTTTTTATACCTCTGACCTTTTCTCCCTTCCTCTGGTAATATGCCATGAATAACACACTTTTGACAAGCCATGAACACTTAAAAAGCACAATTTGCTGCAGAGAAGCACTACTCACCTTTATTTTGGTTTTGCTGCTGCTATTTAAATATTGCTCAAAGTTAAAAACAAAACCAAAAAACCATGGAGTGCTGCAGCACCTCTCCTATGAAGAAAGGCTGAGAGAACTGGGGTTGTTCAGCCTGGAGAAGAGAAGGCTCAGGGGACACCTTAGAGCAGCTTCTAATACCTAAAGGTATTAAAAGAAATCTGGACAGGGAATTTTATAGAAGTGAGTAGTAATAGGAGAAGGTGTAACAGATTTAGACTGAAAGAGGGTAGATTTAGCTTAGATATTAAGAAGAAATTCTTTACTATGAGGGTTGAAGATATTGAAACAGGTTGCACAGAGAAATTGTAGATGCCAGTACTTGAAAGTGCTCAGGGTGAGGTTTGATGGAGCTCTGAGTAACCTGGTGTAGTGGAAGCTGTCCCTGCTCATGGCAGAGAGGTTGGGATTAGATGATTTTTGAGGTCCCTTCCAAGCCAAACTAATTTATGATTCTATAAATAATGGAATTAATTGGTGAGCATTCTGGCCTTTATCAGGATAAAGCCACCCTACAGTACCACTGTTTACCCAAAGCAGGAATACCTTACAGAGTCTGATGATGTTGACAAAATTCAGTAACACCACATGCAGAAAAAAAGTTGTTCTGTAAGAGCAAGGATGTTACACGTTGAGCATAGCTGAAATATTTCATACCATGTTTAATTAGTCTGGGTTAGTAGATACTCCTGCTGATAAGCTTTCACAGAAAATCCTGGAGCAGAGTGAACAGGTATGGAAACAACTGCATTACATAGGTAATGAATTTCAATTGTTTATGGCTGAAATTTACCTGTTTGAAATTTCTCACCATGGAAGAGAACTAATTAAGTTGAATGTTCTTGACTGTGGTGGGTGATTCACTCAGACAAATTGTATGGTGCTCAGATATGCAAAGCCATGCAGAAAAATACTTGTGTGAGCAGGTCATACAAGGTCTTAAAACCTGTTACACGTGAAGCTCCAAAAGTTCTTTTTGCTCATCATGTTATTTTAGTGGTGGACTTACGGTTATGAAGGTGAGCAAAAAAAAAAATTAAAAAGTGAAAAAATAATCCTAGGTTTACATTCATTATTCACAATACACCTGCAAAACATCTCTGAATACCAAAATGAAGATTTCCATGAAAAGCTTTCCTAGTGTTAGCTGAAATAGCACAGTGACAGGCCTTCAATGATTCCTCTGGAGTACCCAGGACTAGGCTCTGTTAATCTATAATGTTTTGTTTTTCTTACTTTGTCTGCATCCAATTTGTTTTTCTAGAAATTGAAAAATTCAAGTTATTCTGGTCTCAGTTACAGCTTACAAAAGGCCCTGGGGAAGTCAGGTCTTTAGACAATTCAGCATAGCTTCCTCCATCATCTGTAAGAAATTGTAAGGAAAAGGGTTGCAAGGAAAACCATCAAAATGCTATGAAATGTAGTTACATGGCAAAAAAATATGGCTATACATAACTTTAGTAACTTTATTCAGCTTTCTATTGCTTAACTTTTCTGCTACAGTGCTCAATGACAGTGGCCTTTAATATTTCTGCGGGATCCTCATTTTGGTCAATGTGGGGACTGCCTGAACAGTTCATTACTGCAGTGTATCTTCACAGTATGTGGTCTGTGACTTATGACTAAAGCTGTTCCTGAAACAGAATGATTAATTTTCCCTTAGCTTTTCCATGGCATTCCCCGTAACAGTGCCTGAACAGCAGTTAACATTCACAGCCTGTAAGGCAGAAGCATTCCCTCCACTCTGCAGATGAGCAACAAGGGCACAAATTTATTAAGATCAAAATTTCTCTTACCTTAGACTTCACAATTTGGCACTGATTTTTTTTTTTTCCTGATGTGCCCAGTACTGCACACCATTACTTACATTCACAGCACAGTTCCAAGTAATTTTGTTACAGCTGAAAGAGCTCCATCAACACTAAATTGCATGCAGAAAATGATGGTGGGAAATTCCTTGCCAGCTCTGACAAGAATGATTTGAAATCCCTTGTCTAATATCACATAGGATTTGTATGGCAAGAAAAGGAAGAAAAACCATCTCTATAGGTTAATATTCAAGGCTACAGCCCAAGAAACTGAAATTTCCCTCCTTCCAGCTGCCTATCTGGTTCACTATGCAGGTTTAAGAGAATACAGACATCAAGGAAAGGCACTTAGATGGAATGACTTCCTCTGTTACACTTCTCTCTAATTTTATATAGGCACATCCTGCACACAAATCCTGAGAAAATGGGACCATCAGATCATATAAGTGGGCTGTAATATTAAGCATATGTGTCATGGTTCCTATGAAAGTCGTACTAACAAATTACTTCTGACATTTTCTAGCTTTTGCACTTTTGGCAGGGTTTGTTTGGTTGGTTTTTTTTCAATTTCACTGTCTCTTTGTATGGGTGTATGGGTTTACTTGTTGGTATGTGTATGTGTGCAGTTGCCATGGTTTTTAAAAGGCCAGGCTAAGACAGTTTATCCCAAAGCATCAGTAGCATTGTAACTTTCACATCAGCCACAGAGAGTTCTGCCATTTCAGATGAAAGGCTAATGGCAGGAACAGCCTGTCATTGATAACACAGATCTGGTTTACAGGTAAACAAGATTAGCACTATTTTTCTGACTGCTCTGAATATTTGCACAGAGTCTACATATTTCATGAAAACAGTCTTGACCAAAATGTTTTCCCTCAATTCTAGGCAAGGCTTATTTGGAGTAATTTCATACTTCAGTTTGTAGGCTTTCCCTTTTTAAAAGGCTCAATCAGCTGATCTTAAAGTGTGGCCCTTCCTACAGGAGCACATGCACTTACCCAAATAACCTGTTTTCTCATGTAGATAAATGTGCTACTTGGTCCACCTTACCTCCCTTTCATGACCATCTCCTCTTCTAATAGCAGGAAGATAGGGATAGATAAGAGAAATACTTTAGCATTCCCACAAAACATAGAGGGAAGTCAGGTATTGTTGGATAAGGGGGACCAAGGTAACTTTTTGTGATAAAATATTCCAGATTAAACCAGTTAACCCTCCATCATTTGCAGGTTAAAGACCAGTCAGTCTCACCTCTGGTCCTGGTAAAATCTTGGAGCAGATTCTCCTGGAAGGTATGCTATGGATAAAGAACTGGTTGGATGGCCACACACAATGGCTCAGTGTCCGGCTGGAAACCAGTGACGAGTGGTGTCCCTCAGAGATCAGTGTTGGGACCGGTCTTGTTTAACATCTTTGTTGCTGACATGGACAGTGGGATTGAGTGTGCCCCCAGCAAGTTTGCCGATGACACCAAGCTGGGTGCTTCGGTAGATATGCTGGAGGGAAGGAATGCCATCCAGAGGGACCTTGACATGCTTGTGAGGTGGGCTGATGCCAACCTCATAAAGTTTAACCATGACAAGTGTAAGGTCCTACACCTGGGTTGGANGGTGCTTCGGTAGATATGCTGGAGGGAAGGAATGCCATCCAGAGGGACCTTGACATGCTTGTGAGGTG
>NDXB01003891.1:0-10541 GCA_002631895.1 Agapornis roseicollis
AAAACAAAACAAAACAAAACAAAACAAAACAAAACAAAACAAAACCAACCTTCAATTAAGGACTGTAATTAAGGACTGTATCACTTGGT
This sequence comes from Agapornis roseicollis, assembly GCA_002631895.1. Lineage (NCBI taxonomy): Eukaryota > Metazoa > Chordata > Aves > Psittaciformes > Psittacidae > Agapornis > Agapornis roseicollis. The sequence continues at coordinate 90 of NDXB01003891.1, forward strand.
GATTGTCCTGAGAAAACAGTTGCATTCTGAGTACAAAAGCCCTGAGCATGAGCACTTCAGAGATGTTTTGATTTGAATTTGCAGCATTTTTGAAAGAGGACAAAAAAACCCCATACCCAGAAAGATGACAGTGTGCAGACTATATTCAGATTTACTTACAAGCTAAGAAACTATGCAACAAAACTGATGTTCAGCTTTACACTGACTGGAAAATCAGAACTGATTTTATCTATAACTGCTGTTTAAACTCCAGGAAACATTTTCCAGTAAAAAAAAGGAGTCAGAACAGATATATTCATATTATAAGAAATTCTCAAAGGAACAGGATATGGGTATATTTATTACACACTTCTGGGAGGAAAAAAAACCCAAACCTCCAAAACCAAAACCTAGTAACCTTCTGGGAAAGCACATGACTTTTAGATGAACAAATTCACTCTCTTAATATGAACTTCAAACATCACATAGGCAGAAGATTAACTAAAATTAAGTTATAAAACCTGTGCATCATACAAAGTACTTAAATGTGTATTTGATTTTGCCTCTAAACCTTTCCTTTGTATGCAACCTGGACCGAGACCAAGAAACCTCTATAGACAGTAGGCAAAAAGTATGCATCTAAGCTTTTGTCCAGTTTTGGTCTAATACCACTTACTTATTTTGGAGAGACACCTGTAAGATGAGAGTGTCTGCATGTAATGAAGTGCCAGACTGAGTCTGAAGTCTGGAGAAGTAGAAAGATTACTAAAAAAAAACAAAGAAAGGTTACTGGGAGTCGTGGTTTAAACTCAGTCAGTAACTCAGAACCACACAGACTCTTTCTCACTCCCCATCTTCCTGTCCACCACCCCTGGAGGGATGGGGAGGAGAATAGAAAAGAATGTAACTCGTAAGAGCAGTCCAGTAAATAATGTATAACACAAAACCACTACTGATACCACCAAGAATAATAACGATAAGGGGAAAAAAGTGGGAGCAGAATACAACCACTCACCACCCACTGACTGATACCCAGCCCAACCCGAGCAGTGATCTAGCCCTTTTGGCTAGCTGACCCCAGTTTTACATCCTGGGCATGACGTGCTGTGGTATGGAATACCTCTTTGGTCAGTTTGGGTCATGTATCCTGTCTCTGCTTCCTCCTGGCTTCCCCTCCTCCCTGACAGAGCATGAGACTCACAAAGTCCTTGGTCAGAGTAAACATTACTTAGCAACAACTAAAAACACCGGTGTTATCAGCACTATTCCCAGGCTGAAAGTCAAAACCACAGCATTGCACCTGTTACTAAGAAGGAGAAAAATGACTGCTGCTGAACCCAGGACACTGGGCAATGGAAGATTGTAACAGGGCACTACTTGCTGCACATGATACAGCTTTGTTCCAGAGAAAATACACAAAGTTAAGAAGTCAACTTAAATATTCACACAAATCCTCTGATTTCCTTTCAGATACTGGCAGGAAAAATACAGATTAGGGTAGACATTATCAGCAGCTGACTTTAAGAAGTGGAATGAAAACAGCTAACTTGCATATTCCCTACTTATGGAAAAATTAAAGGCTCCAGTCATGCATCAAACAGGTAATTTGTTTCAGGATCTTATATACATGAGACTGAATTCTTTCTAAAATATTTTTTAAAAAAATATTAATGAAAATGTTTTTCAATTGTATGCTATTAAAAATGTTAAAATATAAAAAGCTACCTAAACACAAATGCATAAAGCATAAAATGTTTTGGAAGATACTAAAAATAATGCTAAATTTGTTTAACTACCACTGATGTTTAGAGGCACCCCAAATGGCCCAGTATATGAGTTTCATATAATAACAGGGCATATATGTAAAATCAGACAGATGTAAAATCAGTCTGTATCTCAAAGATTCTTCAGTTTTAATTCTGTGAAATATATGTGTTCAAGATATAGAAAATTCATCTACTATTTGCAAACAGAGTAATGAATTAAAACTTCAGCCATGCCAGTCAACTGCATAGTTTTGGAAAGTTCATATTTTCATGGGCTGCAGTCTTTCAAGATGGATTGGACTAATGCAAATGGAATGGGTGACAGCAGGGACTAATACCAGTGGAATGGGTGGCAACACTTATTAAGTACACTGTCTTGGGTGAAATCCAGACTGTTTTGCCAGCCTGTTTCGTAATGTCAGGCTTGCTTTCAAGACAGTGATAAAAAGTCTTACCTACTAAGTGTGATATGAAACATTTTCTATATTACCGTGTATTTTATTTTTATAATACAACAAAATTTAGAGTACTTCAATTTCCTTATATTTCAGATAGAATAGCATATCTAAAATTATGTTCCATTTAGATGTTCAATATTATCCAATACTGTATACATTACTAAGATTTCAGTGACAATTTGAACAAATTTAGACACAGAATTTATATTCTTAATCAGTATTTTATTTGCTTATTTAGAAAGGAAAGAAAGATGGTAGATTTAGAGGAGCCAGAACCAGAAGTTCACAAAATTAATGAAAAGCAAGAATAATCAGCACAAGATATTCAATAAAGAGATCAGTTTTCATTTGCCAGTTTAGGTATTTTACTTAGCTATGGTTCTGTTTCTAAAAAAAAACAAAGAGAAAAAGAGAGAATCTAAGACCAGATTCAGTATTTACTCCTGGATTTCTATGGGAAGTCTCAAGAGAACTACCTAACTGCTTACAGCACTTGCACAAAACTGTGAAAAAGAATTACTCCTCTGATACATCCCTCTAAACACAATATTGGAGGCTTAAAAAGCCTGAGAATGTCAACACATGTCTATTGCAGTCCCTGATTGGGATCCAGAAGGCCTCTGAAAGACTTGATCTTTTTGGTATTCCAGACCATGACTAGCCCACAGAAAAAAAAATTGAGACTAATTCTCCTACTGAGAGAGAGAATAGTAATTATCTTATCAAGACAGAAATGTTTCATTCAGACATCTCTGGTTTAATGAAACACTGCCAAGTGCAATGGTTTCTGACAGATTGACTTTGAGCCAAATCTCCTCTCTCCCAAGCGACAAAACCATCACGATCCAAAAATCATACTGAATGTGGATGACTCCTGGCTCAGTGAAAGCTGTTCTTTTTCTGTCTCTGTTGTATCATATTAAGAGGGGTATATAGAAAAATGTCTTCAGTCTATTTCTTCAGCATTGCTTTTGGATGATTTTGGGACATGTGAAGCAAATAAAAAAAGTGTCCCTTTCTTCTTTACTATAGTATACCAGGCTAGACAATTACATTTTCCCCATGACTAGGGATTTTGGTTCCTCCATCTTCTCTCAATGAAATTGCTCATTCATCTTTCTCCGATAAGCAGAATGGCCACACGAAGCCTAGAGCACCCTATGTGTCCATACAGCTAGCATCAAGCTACTTGAGCTCTGCTGAAGAGCAGGCTTCTGGCACCTGACATGCATGCTGCATATTTTAGATTTCATTTGATTACTCTAAATGTCCTCCTGCAAAAATGCAAGGAAAGTCTAAGCATCTTGCTCAATAGTCAGGGTACTGGATCTAGCCTGAAGTGTCTCTCTGACCTATTCCTGTAAGTGGAGCAGTAGACCTTCTCGAATGAGTCTGCTCATTTATGAATACCATCTCACCATTATCACCACTTTCTTCTGTCTTCATATGTTTTGAAGAAAGCAATGAAAAAGAAGAGCTTTCAGTGGGTCTTTCAGTCTACAAATCCTGTTTAAGAACAAGGGAATTTATCAAAAGAGTGTCTCACCTCTGGAAACTGCCAAATTGCATAATTTTTCTTCATACCATGCTTTCAAAACCCGCTGCCTGACCAATTTTTTCAGTGTCTCCATGATGATTCTCTCTACCGAAAATGTGCATGATCAGGATTTCATTAATATGCTCTGATTATTAATGCAAATGTAATGAAGAAAAATTTTTATAAAATTAATTCTTCAAAAGGGCAGATTTAAATGAGGAGTTCAGTGAATCAGTTTAGCAGAGAAAACTGGCCAGGCAAAACTTCTGTCTTTCACCACCTTTTATAAGCCTCTTTTCATTCAAATTTTTCTCAGCAGCTATTTATCCATCCAAGGAGGTCTCCTGGCCTTCCTGCTGCACTTTCTTCTAGCTGGGATGCAACACTCCTGAGCTTGTAGCAGGTGATCCTTGAATATCATCCAGCAGTCTTGGGCCCCCCTGCCCTCTAAGGCTATTTCCCATGGAACCTTACTAAGCAGGTTCCTGAAGAGGCCAAATTCTGTACTGTTGAAGTCCAGGGCAGTGAGTTTTCTGCAAGCTCTTCTCACTGTCCTGAGGATCTCAAATTCTACCATCTCATGATCACTGCATCTAAGGCTGCCCTGGAGCGTCCCATTTCCAAAGAGCCCTTCCCTGTTGGTGAGCATGAGGTCAAGCACGGCACCTCTCCTTGTCGGCTCCTCTATTACTTGCAGAAGGAAGTTGTCTTCCACACAATCAAGGCACCTCCTGGATCGCTTGTGCTGGGCGGTGCTGTCGTTCCAACAGATGTCAGGGTGATTGAAGTCCCCCATGAGAACAAGGGCCTGAGAGCTTAAGGCTTTTCCTATTTCTCTGTGGAGCGCTGCATCCACAGAGTCCTCTTGATCAGGCAGTCTGTAACAGATCCCCGCAGTTATGTCTCCCATCACTGTTCTCCCTTTAACCGTGACCCACAAACTTTCTGTTAACTGATCACCTGTCCTCAGAGAGAGTTCCATAGTCTCCAGCCTATCCCTAACATAAAGAGCAACTCTCCCTCCCTGCCTACCAGGCCTGCCTTTCCTAAAAAGCCTGTAACCTTTCATCCCAACACTCCAGTCATAGGAGCCATCCCACCATGTTTCTGTGATGCCTATTATATCATACCCCTGCATATGGGCACACATCTCTAATTCCTCTTGTTTGTTTCCCATGCTGAGGGCGTTTGTATAGAAACACCTGAGCCGAGCTCCAAATGAGGCCAGCTCACTTGCTGGAGCAGCTGGAATGTTGCTATGCTGCTCCAAGCATTTATTATAGGTGGTAGCAACTGACTGGGCGTGTTGGAATGGAACAACGCCCCCCTCCCCCAACATATCTAGTTTAAAGCATCCTTGACAAGTCTGACAAGCCTCTTACCAAGCCCACTCTTCCCCTTATTTATCAGAGCATGTCCACCATCCCCCAGTAGACCTGACCTACAAACTCCAATCTCATGTTCAAGGTACCCAAATCCTTGACCATGACACCACTCTTGTAACCATTTATTAACCTGTCCAATCCTCCTTGATTTTTTAAGGTCCTCCCCTGTATCCTGGAGAATGGATGAAAAAACAACCTGAGCTCCAGAGCCCCTAAGGACCTCTCCCAGAGCTCTGTAGTCCTTCTTTATGTCCGCCAGGCTACTACTATCTGTGTCCCTAGCACCCACATGGATCACTAGAAGTGGGTAATAGTCCATAGGACTTACCAGAGCAGGCAGACTCCCCGCAACATCCCTGATCTGTGCTCCAGGTAGGCAACACACCTCCCTTGAGACCGGATCAGGCCAACATATGGTTGCCTCCGTGCCTTTCAAAGCAGAGTCCCCCACTACTAGGACCCTCCGCTTTTTCCTGACAGCACCAGTAGAGATCTTCTTAACGAGCACCCCAGCCGGCTGTTCCCGATGCAAGCGCGTTTCCTCATTAGGACAGCAAAACGGTTCTGGGTGGGGACAACAGATGTAGGAGGAAGCCCCTTGCTTTTAACTGTCCTCTTCCTCCTTTTTTTGTTGGCTTTCTTCATTACTAATTGCCATCTTCCCGGGTTGGCAGCCTCCTCGCTCCCTTCTTCCAGAGGGAAAACTTGAGGCTCCCGCACAGTTTGATCCTGAAGCAAACAGTCCTGCTCCCTCTCAGCTTCCCTGACATCTCGCAGCCTATTAACTGCATCCCACAGCTCAGTCACCTGCTGCAGCAGGGCCTCCATCAGTGAGCACAGAGTACAGCCCTGTCCATTCTGCACTGCAGCCTCCCCTTTCACCGGCTCAGTCTGAGTGCCTACGCTGGCCACCACCAGGGCAGCCAGAGCAGAGCTCCCAGACCTTACCTTGCTCATAGATAAGTATGAATATGGCTATTGATAAAAGGCAGCTGCAAAAGGAAAGTGTTTTTAATGTTAGTTAAATTAACCACACTTTGAACCAAAAAGACAAACCTACCCAACTCATTTGAAGGTATTTAGCAACTTCAATGCTTCTAACATGCCTTGATTTATAACAGAGAACTGAAATATTTTATCAGCACATTATGGAAGGAAGAAATATGTTACATAAACACCTTTGAATATACTAGAAGCATGGAAATGTCACACGCACTCACAGTGCACAAAATCTAGCATCCCAAGACTAAAAAACGATTGTTGAATACTTACCACTCCAGAAAAAAAAAAAAAAAATAGTGAAATAAGGAAATAAATATGCAAAAGTGTTCACCCCTGCTATACAATTTCCCTATAACCCTCATTCTTAGATGTCATTTAGAGAAACTTAATTAAGTCATCAGAGTAACAGGCTAGTCTGGGATTTAAAATGTAGCATTAAATTACACAGGACTTCTACAGCTATGTTCAGATCACTTTGTCACTTGTGTATCTATCTTTTTTCTTTTCCTCTACAAAAGCTTGCCTTTTCTGCTTAAGTTGTAATCTCTTCTTGGCAGATGACATGTTTGTTCACGTTTGGGATCTGGCACAATGGGGCTGTAATCTCTACTGCATTACTCATAATGCAAATAATAATTTTGAACCTGTCTTTTCTATTTACTTTTTCCTGTATAATTACATTTGATTGAAATTTTGCTAGCAAAAATGTTGTCTCAGACAAATAATGTCTTAATTTTGCCACTTGCTCTTCTGCCGTTGTGGCCATCTCAGTGGCATTTAAACAAAAACCACAACCACCTCATACACACAACTATAAGTAGATGTGTTTCCAACGCAATGTCATTTGTTTCCTTTTTTTTTTCCCATTGTCAGCAGTAGTTACTCCTTTGATATATGGTAATGTGATGCAATTCACACAAATTACTTGAAGAACTGATGTGAAAATTAACTGAAGTGAAGTCAAGGTCAGCATGTTTCGAATTCCCAGACTTTTTTCACAAAGCAAAACAGGACACACTAAGAATGATCTGCTTCAAAATTGCACTGATGATCTAAACAGGTAAACTAATATGGGTGCTTCAGAAAGGGCTTCCTTGAGAGAAAGGAACTGCAAAGATTTTACTGTGATTTGGGAATTTATTTGGTTGATTAGAACCAAACCAAAAATAAATTACTTGCATTCAAGGGAAGACAGAACTTAAGTACTATATATAAACCTACAACTTTTTTATTCATTATTACTCTGAGCTCTAAAAAATTTAATTATTCTAATTAATTTTAAAAACTTCTGGTGTTTTTTGAGGAGCTTGCTATAAGAGAGATCTAAGCAATCTTTAAACATCTACCTGTCTGGGCAGCCCCTCCCATTTACACTGGCAGTTATTGACATCAGATAGAAGAAGGGAGCTGAATGTTTGAATATTGAAAATATCTGGTTGCAACACCTACTTTGGGGAAACCAACAAACTTTGCATATTTCACATTTATAATCTGATATATGAAAAACTTTACTGCATTTGCATTTCTGTAAACTCAACGGCATAATTTTATATACATATGGGATGAGTATCCAGAAATAGACATAAGGAGAAATTTTTATATATATATATATATATATAATTTATGTGTGTGTATATATATATCAGAGCACTTCCTCATCCTGTATACACAAAGACCATGTAATGAGAGAATATTCCAATCAATTTTAGAAGAGTCCTATTTCCCCCTCACTTTTTCAGTTATAGCAACACTGCTCATAACCAGAAAGTATTGCAAATGGCAACAAATTAATGGTGTTAAAATTTGTTACTATTAGTGTAGCCTGCCAGAAACGATGTAGAAAGAAAATATCTGTTATTACAGTATGTGTTCTGCTGGCTCCCTTTGGGATGACTACAAGCACTTCTTACAGCCTGTGCTTGTACAAATTGCCCAGGCAGAGCAAATCCCCTTAATAGCCAGAATATGAAGAAACAAGCAATGTACTGTAAAGGTTGGGAAGATCGACTTAGTCTTTAATAGCCCTTCACTATTGATGCTATAGTGCAAGATCAAAATTGACTGTACATGCTGGCTGCACACAGTGGGCTGAAAATGGTTAGTGGGAATGTACAGCTAGATATAATCCTGTCCTGATATTCTCCCATCCTCTATGCACTTTCTTCTACTCACAATAAAAGACTTTCCTTTCACAGACGTTGCTGTTGTCACAGCAGAATTCTTTTGTTCTTCCTATAAGGAAAGCTATTGTGTCCAATGTGACCAGAAAACTGAGTTTTTCAAACTTTACACAGGACAACCACAGTTCATCATATTCCATACATGGAATTCCATGGGATTATACCTGTGCGAAAACAGAACATACATTGACAAAAACTTTTTAAACAGTGACAGACACTTTTAACATGTGTGTGTATATATATATATCTCCTTGAAATGAACTGTCATCTTGAAATGAACTAAAGGAGTAATACAATACATCATCAATAGACCTGAACAACATTTAGCAAAAGCTTCATCCTTTTTCAGATGAAGAATATAACAATACATGGTTACATTAAAAAAGTGCACAAAAATAAAAATACAGGTAAAAATCACCCACAAAAGTGGAAATACATTTTATAATAAAAAAATATTTCTTATTACAGTGGAAAATAGCATATCCCTTATTACAGCACAAATATATGAAAGGTTAAAACAGGCAAAAATAGAATCTTGAAAATATACAGATCATTCAAACTAATACCTCAGCCTACAGTGTCATTGAAAAGAGAAGTCATATTAGATATTCTCTTCAGGTTGAAACTTCCCACTCCATTGTTCAACAGTCTTCTCACCAATTTTGTACAGTCCTGAGTTCCCTTTCAAACAGACAAGTATTTATGTATGTGCTAATCTTTACCACATCAGAATAGTCTAAGATTCAGGTTTTTTTGTTCTCAGTTCCTATTATTCAGACTTCTGAAATATTTTGCTGACTGGTGACATCATTCTCTGCAAAGTAACTGAACTGTAAATACCAGAATATGCATATGTGTTTCAAAACAAGGCAAAGCAATTTCTCTGCTTCTTCTCCAGTTCGAATGTCTCATAGCAAAGTAGCGTGCAGCCTATAAGACTGTGATCCTATGGAAAAAAAGTGTCTGTTTATCATTTCCTCCACAATTGAAGATTATAAATGTGAAAAGCTTGTAATATTATCTTTCTCATCCATTTCTATCTCATCAGGATTATCTCTTTCTCCAGACGTTTAGACACTAAATCTTAAGGACTGGAAAATGCTTATGATGTCTTTTCAACCATTTTATATTTACAAAACCTCTTCTCATAATACATTTGGATAATGGTAATATTGTGTTAGTAGATGTCCTGCCAACAGACTTTGGCTACATGAACCCAGAAAAGCCACCCTTTTGTATTACAATAAAAAATGCAAGCATTTCTGAGTTCAGATTCTTTTGGCTTTATGGGGTAATAAACCTTTTTTCTAGGAGCAGAAAACATCACTTAATATTTTATTATGGTTTATTCTCCTGGAAGATTCTAACATGATTATAAATGGAAACTGAGCATTAGTATTATTTCATTGCTTGCAGAATACTCTTTCTGTCTTTGGCATGAAATGTGTTTTGCTGCTGTTTACTGATTAACTAACTGAAACTGTTCTACCCACACAATTGTTCTCCCCTTTAAAGACTTCATAACAATATTTCCCTTTGACCAAACAACACTTTCACTGCTTTATCTAAAGAACACCTTTAATGTGAATAAACTTTAATTAGAAAATGAAAACCATTGACCTTTCCTTACTTTTATACATATTTTCTTTTTTTCTGGACATATTTTTAAATTATTTTTCTCAACAGTTGTTTAGACGCTATCATGCAGCTGTGAGTTTACTACTTAATGGCACATCAAAAACCTCTGGTTGTTGCATCTAGACTCGGTATAGTATTTCCTAGTGCCATATGATTACTATATTGTATTCTTGGAGCCTTAACATCAATTAAAAAAATTGATGTTAAAATAGATAGATAAACTATTTTGGCAGATATTCATATATTTATCTTGCAGAGAAAGAGGCATGTTCCTACAAATGAAAAATATTTCCTGAAGACTCCCAGCTATCTGTTCCTGTGAAGAAGAGTTTAAAGACTTGATGACAAAACTGCAGAAGGGAAAAATAATATGAGTTGTTTTTAATAATTAATTAAAAGTCACATACTTTGGGTTTTTTTTTGTTTTGGTTTGTTGTTTTTTTTTTGTTTTTGTTTTTGTTTTTTTTTTTTTTTTTTTTTTTAAATTAATTTTTTGTCTAAAATTTT
>NDXB01003891.1:10635-22461 GCA_002631895.1 Agapornis roseicollis
TTTTTTTTTTTTTTTTGTATGCAAAAATAATATATAGTCCAAAATCTTCCAAAATATATTAACTTCTCATTCTGGTCAATAACATTTAATTTTGCCACTTACCAGCAGATTTCAAAGTCTTTCCGTTACTGAGGTAGGACAAATAATTACCAGGAGATTGAAAAAGCCCTTCCTTCCTTTCAGAGGAACCTAAGAATTTACTGGCATGAACCACAAGAACTACACCTTTAATTTTTCCTGTCAGGGGAACTATGATCACAGGAACAATGAAAACTGATGGGTCCATCAGCCCTGAATGTCATGCAGCAGCCTGGCTCCTGGAGGTCTCTTGCAGAGGTGAAATCAAACACCACTGCAGACCTCAAATGATTTTTTCAAGGAATGTAGGACATACCTCCTGGCTGGAGAATTAATTTTCACAAAAAATTTTTTCCATCCCTCCTTTCTGCATCCTGATCTACAAAGGGAAAATGTACTGCATCTTCAGTGTAACTCCAAAGTACAGGTTCAGAAATCAGAAGTAATTTTTACTCCAAATACCCAGATACAAAAATCAAAATTTGGAAAGAATATGATTTTATAGCACATAAAAATGTTTCATGCTCACCAGCAGCTGAATTTTCACTTTGAGGGTGGTAAAAAGGACATTTGCCTTTATCTCTTATTTACCAGAAACAGTAACTTTTCTACCTTACCTTTTGTTGACACCTCACTGAAAGTATTAGCATAAATAAGAAAACTCAGAGAAATTCTTTTAAACTTGGATTGAAGATATCAGTACTTGTACATTGGTCTGAATAAACCAATGTAGTGCTTTGGCTGCACCACTGTAAATGGAGCAAGAAGACTCTGAGACAGCTACAGAGTCTGTTGAAAACTTCAGATTTACAAAGCAATCTGTCAATTTTACAGTGCAGTTTAATTTTTCTATTTGCTGCGTTCTGTGTAACAAAGATTCTTTGGTTATCCATTTAAAGCGTTAGATGTAAGGAGGAAATTCAGAATGCTAAGAACATCTAGGAAAGAATTTACAAATTTTATTCTCTAACTTCTGAATAAGGGTTTAACCCTATTTCAATTTTTATTTGAAATAGCTCTAGGAATATGATAGCACAGGTTTTTGTCTGTCTTTGCTTTTGTAAACAGATACTCATTAAAACACTTTTTTTTCCTGCTGTTATACAATGATGTTATAGCCCGCAATGGTATGTTTTATCTCCCTAATTTCTCTCAATAACCAGCTTCTAGAGAGTACTATAAACCCTGATGAACTACAACTTGGTTCTAGTTATCATTCAAAAAGATTTTCTACCTCATAAACTTATTACTGATTAGATTACAGTTTTGACTGTTATTTATATTGAAATAAAAGGTCAATAGTGCAGACCACATAAATAGCAAACAGTATGAAATCATATTTTTTTTTTAGAAAAACCTGTCTTGTTTGCAGTAAAACAGATTAACTATCCATGATTTCCAAATTTCAGTCTTATAGAAGTAATTTTCACTCACTGATATTGCAGTTTGTCTTTGGCTCTTAAAGGAGGCTTTGCTCAGGCAGCTGTTTCAAATCCTGGTTTGCAGCAGGTCAAATAGTCATAGGGTAGATGGTCTCTAATGCCATCTACAAAAGCTGAATAACCAGACCTGAGCTGGGGAGCCTTGAGGTAGGCCACATACCTAATGTACTGCCACGGTCTTCTGTGTTTTCATTTGAGATTTAAAATATTCCTGTGCACAGTATTTAATGGCAGAAACTTAAGTGAGAAGGCTGCGGGGAGACCTCATAGCAGCCTTCCAGTATCTGAAGGGGGCCTATGGGGATGCTGGGGATGGACTCTTCATTAGGGACTGTAGTGACAGAACAAGGGGTAACGGGTTCAAACTTAAACAGGAGAGGTTTAGATTGGATCTAAGGAAGAAGTTTTTTCCTGTTAGGGTGGTGAGGCACTGGAATGGGTTGCCCAGGGAAGCTGTGAGTGCTCCATCCCTGGCAGTGTTCAAGGCTAGATCGGATGAAGCCTTGGGTGACATGGTTTAGTGTGAGGTGTCCCTGCTTATGGCAGGGGGGTTGGAACTAGATGATCTTAAGGTCCTTTCCAACCCTAACGATTCTATGATTCTATAAGTGCCTAGTGCCAGAATCATTCTGTGCAGTGTGATTCATTCATCGATGTCGGAGCAATACCTAACTACTGTTCAAGAAGGGAAGGTTTGCTCCTTTTGACTTAAGAAAGTCTTTGCAGTTCTGGTTCAGCTGGGCTAACTTGCTCTTCAGTAATTCTGAAAACATTAAAAAAAAATTAAAGATGAAATTACCAGTCCTTCATGCTGCATGGAGTACAGCCTGTGGTAAACATGAAACATTGTGGCAAACATTGATTTCTTGTCTTTTCATTGACTAGGGCCAGTGTGTACCAGTGTCCCTGGAGAGACACTTCAGGCAGTGTGGAAAATACTGTGACCAGAATGGATCACCAATATAGATGCAAAATTCTGTTGTCAGTGAAGTTCTGCACATTCACTGTGCAGGGCAGCACACTTGGCCAATGCTGACCTGCCAAGAGTCTTATTCCAGTTTTAAGCTGAATAGACTACAGGAACACAAGCCACTACAGTCAATAGCAGTGCTATTCCTTCATGAAATGCTAGAGAGTTTGTCTGCATCTTCCTCTTCACATAGCAACTACCACAGGCTGACAATGATATGTTTACCCTACAATCTTTGGAAGGCCAAGCCTGAATTAATTATGAGAGGCTGAATGACTAGGTCATATTTTGTAGTGAGTCACAGAATTAGTTAATTGTTGTGTGCATTTCTTTATAAGGAGGTTCAAATGTTCCACTGTGCTTATGTACATGTTGAGAGTACTAAAATTAGAATTTAAACTAAATTGGTCTAACTTCAACAACATTTTTGCTTACATCTTCCTGAGAGTTGTAGGACAAAGGGTAATAAATTAGAAACTATTCAAAAGAGTAGTAGTTCATAATCATCCAAATTTTTTTATCACTAATGAAATGTCAATCCCCTGAGCTGCTTCTGCAAGGGAGGCTGAAGTAATGAATACATAACAGCAGGATGGAATAAATGTTTTCTCAGCTAGGTTCATGCCAGTATTGCAGTAAGAACTAAATATAAAAAACAGAGCTACATCTTATTTACAGAACAGTTGCGCCACGCTGAAATTATAAGATGTAAGCTTAATTTTGTAGAAAAAGTTATTCTCTATTCACATTTCATACTGCAGTAACACGATATTTTGCAATGGATAATGCAGCATTCGCTGTAGGGAGAATTTTATAATTACTCTACTAGTTGCACGACAAAGAACCAGGGGAATTCTTAACAAACTAAGAACAAATTAGTTGCAAAAAAAAAAAAATAAAAAAATACATACTTTCAAGTCCAACAGCTTAATTTAAATGTCTTTAAATTGGAAATTGTTATCACTGTCACTAATACTATTATTATGAAAACACTCACTGAGATCTCCAGATTCAGGTGATTTTTCTACTTCTTTCCATATTTTGTGTGATAAAATATGTTGGCAAGATTGACTACTCAGAAAATAACATTTTTTCCTCCATTACACCCCTCATCTGAGAAAATCACATACTTCAGAATTATGAATACATATTCATCACACAATCTACAATTCTCACAAACTAGACTTTCATCAACAAAATGAAAATAATATTATCACTGCACTGACATAAGTGGACAATTTACACACACACCATCTCTTATCCCTTCAGCACAAGTACATGAAAAATTCCACATAGTCATTCTGCTTCTTGCTCTCTAGAAATATTCAATGTTTGGCATGTTACATCTCCTAGTCACTATCCTTACCTCAACTTCCTCATGCCCCACAATGAGTGCCAGAAAAGGAATGTATTGGCTTGATACTAGCTAGATGCCAGGTGCCCACCAAGACCCTCTATCACTCCCTGTTCTTAACTGACTGGAGAAAGAAAAATGCAACTAAAGGCTCATGGGTCAAGATAAGGACAGGCAGATCACTCCCTAGTTAGTGTATGGGCAAAGAAAATTCAACTTAGGGAAATTAATTTATCAATCAAAATTTAGAGTAAAATAATGAGAAATAAAAGTAATTTTCCCCACAACTCTCCCTTCTTCTTGGGCTTAACTTCAATCTCAAGTCCTCTGTCTTCTCACCCCAGCAGAACATATACTCAAAGATGGCTTGATCAGCTGCTTTGGTTTCTCATGGCATGGAAATACTTCTGAATGTTTCACAGTCAGCACAATCTGTTTCCGCATGTTGGTTTCTTAGCCTTCTTAAAGGGAACACATCTGGATCATGATTTGAAGAAATAGGACATATATAGAGAAACTGCAGTGTTTCTCCACACATCTCCACATAAAGTTTAGTAGATGTATTGTGCCATTTGTAGCACACCTTAAAGTTATCCCTGGAACAGAGGTTTCATCTTCCCAGATGAAATAAAAATTTAAACTTTTACAATTTCAACACTATATAAGATTAATACTAAGCCCAAGAAGTATTCTATGTTTTCCTTAGCATAATTTCACTAGGATAAAGTTTATATTTGTTTCAAGTCTTTTGTGTCCATTTTGTTCTTACAATAACAGCCATGTAGCCCATTTATTTCTGAGTTATTCTCTTTCCCCCCAGTCAAACATGCCTTTGAAACTTACCTGAAAGCATACTATTTGTTCCATCTAGGATAAGAACCCAGAAAATCAGGATAGTTTTGTTATACAGCTCCTAGTATACATTCAGTTTCATTAGGAAACAGTAGCAGTTAACCTGAATAATCTAAATTTATTGTTCTAACAAAATGCACATTTACAATATGACATATCTATGACATACATGGAAAGATAGTTTCCATCAGTATAAGATTCAATAGATGATAAGCTACTTTGACAATTACAGCAATTCAGGGACCAGCATATGACAAGTTGAAATATGTTTAAAATGCAGTTTTCTTTAAAATATAGGCAACTTTTTAGCAACTCTATTCTAAAATCTTCTATATCTTCATTTATTTTATATTGCCCCTAGCAAGATAGGGTTTTACAGAAGAAAAAGACTATTTGAGAGACAGAAATTTATAAGGGGGCCACATGCAAGGATTTTGCTTTTTAAACCTCTATTAGACTTCTATTTCACAGTTCAATTTTACAAACTCTGTATTGAGGAAGACAGTAATAGCTGATATATTCAAACCCTCTTAACCTGATGGAAAATCCCACTGGTGCTAAAACAGAACATAAAGGAATAATTCTGCCCAGTATGGTCATTATTATCCCTGAGCTCAGGAGTCTTGAATGGCCTCAAGCCAACACCTGGTAATGTGTTATCAGTGTACTTAATGTATGCCAGCATGCAAGCCTAGGTTCTATTCCTCCTTAATTTTCTATTATAGTTGCAGACTTTGAAGAAGGCTGAATGAGTTTGCATTCTGGACACAGAATCAAAAACTGTATCATACACTGGCACAGTTTATTTCCTGTAAAGGAAGGTAAAAGAATCTTCCTCAAGGGCAAAGTTGTCCAGTGTCAGTCAGGGTCTTCCCTGTGGGTGAATCTAGCTGCAGTAAGGAAATTGAAACAAATGTAGTGGATTGGTATTCCTCAGAGGTAAAACACAAAAGCAGTAAAGCAGAGAAAACTGAGCTTCATAGAAAGGGGTAGACAGACTTGGTTCCAAAGAGTTCTCTTTTATTCATGTGAGGCAGCTCCTAAATGGATGAAGCAAATCTGTTATCCCCTTACAATAGAATCTACCTACCTGGCCTGTTATTATGGGTCATGGATATACACTGCACATGTACGATGCCTGATTGTAATTACGATTTTTTCATATATTTACCAAGATAAAGTTCTAACCTGCCACTAGCTCATGCTGTGCTCTTGCTGCCCTCCTTACCCATTTTTAAAAACTACTCTTTTTCTGATTAACAATTTATCATCATTTCCAAGTTTTGCAAGTTCTTTCAGCCCCAGAAGATTAATTGGAGAAAAGTATCTACTAAACACTAATTAGTTTGGAGGGCCATCTGAAAGAAACCTCAGTGTGATAAATCACTTTCATTCTAAACTGATTAACTATTTTCATGTCTAGTCTCATTTAAGAGCTCATAATGAGACACACACAATAAATGTATTTAGATACTTAGTCATATGTCTTTAACATACCAACTGAACACAGTATGATGGCAGTGAAGGGTGCATTCCTCAGAATGCCAGATAAGCAACAAAGGAAGGGATGAGATTTTTACATTACATTAGGAAATTAACTGTTCACAAAGTAAGAAATGGCTTCTAGTATAACAAAGAGAAGTTTGTGTATGCACAAAGCAACTTTAATGAAGAGATTCACATGACAGTCCCCAACACAGGGGAAAAAAAGAGTGAGTTCTAGGTGTAAGGATATTACTGGTATATTCTCTCCTCCTCATTCCCCAAGAGGACTTCCCTAATGTAATCCTCAAAAAGAAGACAAAGTATGAGAAATATCTAATACTTATATGATCATCTAAAGGGAAAAAGAGAGTTTCCCCATGTAATCTTCTGTAAGGTGACAGGATTTCTTCCTTTTCTTGACCCATATAACTCAAGTTTGCAACTGTGTTGACTGCTTCAGATATGATTTATGAATTCACATTTTGTCTTAACCTGCCTTCAATTAAAAGTGATTTAAGATAACCTGATCCCTAAAGAACTTGTAGCCTTAGTCAATTGCTATTTTTCACTGTTCCTTTTATTCTAAATAGATATTGTTGATAGTTAACGAGAACAGAGTCCCTGAAACCAAAAAAAAAAACTGCAATGAACTTGCCCTACAAAATCCCCAACATTTAATTAGAAGTAATACATACGCTATTATGTTACATGAATCAGAAGGGCAAAATAAGACTTTTAGTAGCACAGTAGAAGGAAGAATATCTTTATCAACCTAATTTTTTTCAAACACTAGGGAAGAAAATAAATTTACAAAACTTTATTTCTGACAGACTGCATCTTTTCTCTAGTAAGCATTTGACTTTTGGGTGATCCAATATTTTCCCACTGTGGTGGAACATACTTTTTTCTGAAACAGTTTCTGCTGCATGTACTCTTTTGTGATTTTTTCAAAAATTCATTTTCAGATTTTTGCTTTTCTACTTTTAAGAATCTTGCTATTGGAAAAGAAAATCAGCAGCTTGCTACTAATTCATTTGTAGCTAAACCCAAGAAAAATTCACACTAGTATTTTTGCTATGCTTCTCCCAGTTTAAACAGTTTATGAGAGTCTGATTTTGGATATCAAAACAGAACAAATATTGAGAGCTTTCAGAACTCAATTAGTAATTAATTGTTCTTAAAACCAACCCTTGAAACGTAAAAAGAAACTAAAAAAAGAGGCATTAAGGAAAACTATATAATGTCATTAAATTTTCTTATGTACAATATTTGACTGATTTATACTATTATATTTCTTGACTTTTTTCTGCATTTAAATGTTATATGGCTTTAGAGATTAGGTATTAAAATACTCATTGTAATCTTAAAATGTACTAAGCATAATTTTAGAACACATTACTTGGCATCAATTACTTTACTTGTTTTATAAGTATTTCTGTGAAATTTTTCAGTTATTCAACATGAGGAAGTTATGGCTTTTATCAAAGTGTGATTTTATGTTTTTCTTTCAAATATACATATGCAACTTGTGAGTAAATGCCTGGACTGAGAGCCCAGCTCCAAGGCAAAACTGTAAAAGCCTAACTAGAGCTAAAATTTGTGCTCTAAGGGAAAAGTATCTTTCAGCTCATAGAACTTATTAGGAATATCTTTGTGGTGAGAAATGGAGTCAAAACAATTAGATTGGAATTTGGCATAGCTGGAAGCAGATTTCATTTTTGTTGTGAAGTACAGAGAAGCACAGAAACACAGGCTGATTAAGTGTAGAAGGGTAGTTGTACAGCAGATAATTCTATTTCTTACTTTGCTCAAAATTAATTTTGTCTTGAACATTCAAAAGCTTTCAAGGAGAGATAAAGAACATGTATTATTATTTCCCTGTAATTAAACAGAAATATCTCCATAACAGTGCAACTAGAAACTTTAATTCCTCACAGGAAGCCGGCCCACAAATTAAGTTTAGCTTCTAAACAATCAAGGTCTCAGTCCTGTCAGAGTTGAGTTCCCAAGGCACCAAAAAGGCAATACAGAAAGGCACAAATGTAACTGCTGAAGATTAGTAGCAACAAATTAAGTTACATAGTGTGATTTCCATTCACTAGATGTAGCACATGCTGTCAACTTGGAGGCAAATCATGAACATTTTAATCCTATATTACAGTTCTAAATCCCTGATTTTTTTTTCAAGAGCCTGTGAAGGAATAGTGTTAGCAACTAGTTCTGGGGAGTACTGCACTGGGAGGAGGAAAAGAGGAAACTCATTTTAGGGTAACACTTGCCTTACTTCTCCCTGACTTCAAGCAGAGATTCTACTTGTAGTAGTAGAACCTTCCTCTTCAGCTATTGTATACCTCAAGCCAACACCATTGCCATTTGGACACTCTTTGAACTCATGATCTGCAAAGTTATTCTACTGATACAGTTCACTTGGATGGCAATAAAGGCCATGTTGGAGTGTTCAAGCAGTCAAAACCTGAGAAACTGGCTCTCAAATCTTATACCAGGCTATGTTTTCCTCATATGAAATTCTGTTGTTGCAGCACTCTCAAAAGACATATAGAAGGAAAAAAAACATTTTGTGTTCCAGTTCTTGCAAGTAAATTAGGTACAGTCATGAAAAGCTACAGGAATGCTGACTATCAGCAAAATTCAGTGCTTTGTCAGACTATTCTTCATTTCATACAGGCCTGTGCTTTAAGTCAATTAGAAACTGTTTATTCTTTAATGAGAGTTAAATTAAAAAATCTATTCTTTTTTAATCATTGATTCTTTCCAAGCTAAGAGAAATACTCCCAGAGGCTTTCATTCCACTCAGCAAACCAGTCTGGGAGAGGGAGAGAAGTTTAGAGAATGGATTATTCTTCACCATGATTTATTTACATGGTATGATCATATATATTCGCAATAGGTTTATTCTGGGCTAAATTCATGGAGTTCCATTTGAAAACTTTTCCTAATCGTTTTGTTTTGGGGTAACAAGTCCAGTTACATAAATTTGCCCATGTCCATATATTCAGCTGGTTTCAGTCACTTTGCTTTTTTCCTTACAAAGTGTTCTGAGCTGCAGTCCCAACGTGTTAAGTAGAAAACTTTAAACTTCCGAATTCTCAGGTTTCTATTAGTCCTGGGAGTCTCATTAAAACAAATTCTAGTTCAGTCTGGTGAATGCAATACATTTGCTTCATTCTTCCTCTCTTCCTCCTCTCTTTTATCCTTCTAATAAGCACTCTAAAAACATCCCTTATGCAGTTTTCTAGACCTAAATAGTTCTTATAGAAATATGTCTCTATGTAAAATAGGGATAATGATATTCATCTCCTTTTTAACCCACTTGAGATATTTAGATGGAAGGTATTAGATGAGTAAGTATTATCATAATAAACATGTCATTCACACAAACCAACAATCATAACACAAATCAGATTTATTGTCAAGAAATGTAAACAATGATAGCCTTACAAATACATTATCTCATTGAACAACACTTGAGATACAGATGGCAATTACTTCAAAAGTGGTAAGAAGATATTCTTAAAGAAAAATATGCTGAAATTTAGCTAGGAAAAATCCCCAGAATATGTTCTTGGTCCATTGCTTTCAAAACACAGGGCATTTTTTGTGATAAAGGAAGAAAAATTTTAGTAAGTACTACAATTATTTATTCACTACAATGTATAAATGTGCAATAAGGAAAATGATCCAGAAATTGAATTCTTAATGTTTATTTTTAGTTAGTCATTATTCTACTGTCAGTTAGTCATCACTCCACTATACTTTTTTTACACATATGCATGTGTGAAGAAATACTTATAATCACTGCTTCAAAATTCTGGCCTAAAAATGTATCACTTGTGCAACAAGTGTGGCATCCTCTGAAGAAGGTTATAAGTGTAATGAATCTTCTTTTAGATACTATCAAGCTCATTACTTATCTTCAAAATGAAAATAAGAAACTTACATTGGCCTTGAAATACATTTTCTGTGAATAGAGATCCATCAAGATTTTTAGTCAATAATATTGCTAATTATTCTCTTGCTAATTTTACTAACTGCTTTGCATTATTTACATGTTTTCCCAGGTGTTTTCTATTACAGTAAAATAAAATTGCCTGCCCAATACTTACTTTAGAAGGAATAGGTTTTATTTAACAAATGCAGACCATTGAATTTAATCCCGGAAAAAGTTGATTTCAATTGTAATCACAGTTGTAATCAGCTGATTTCAGTTTAGAAAATATGTAATTGGGTAATAATTGCATAATACTGCACTGATAGCACATGCTCCTAGTACAGGAGATAATAAATTACAACTAAGTGAAGAATCAAGTGCAAAGCTTCCTCCATTAGACTTTAGGACCAATTTACTACATGTTGCAAACCACCAGGATCTCTTAGGGAAGTATGAATAACTTGTAATCCTTCCTTACCCCAAATTCTAAATCTTTATAATGTGATTTATGAACAGTATATTTTTTTTCACCTTAGGACTTTAGTATTACTGCATTTATCAAAAATGTTACCACTTTTTTTCACAGATACACCCTCTTAGAAAGCTGATTAATATGAAACCTTCAGGTTTTACAGTAGCAGTGCTCAGTTCCACATTTCTTACTTGCATGGAATCCACTTTCACATAAGTGTATTCAAACCTATTGATGGTAATTTTGATCAAGCCTGAGATTTAATCAATTTCCTTAACTTATAACTTAAAGGAATTCGAATTAAACTCTATGAAATATCTGCCTTTCTTCCATTTTTCTATTAAAAATTTTAATTAAGTTTTTTACAATAAAAAGAGAATTCAGATTGAATTTGATAAATTGTGATAAACATTAATATGAATTTTATGGTTTGGGTTTTCATAAGGCAAATATTTAAACAATGTATAAAATTGCTGTTTAGTGTTTATTCTTAATATCTTTTTTACTGAAGATTAATCTGGGTCTTCATCAGCTGCATAGAAATAATATAAGGAACAAACTGAAATAAGGTGGCAAATATCTGGTAAACTAATTCAAAACCAGGAATCCCTTTTTCTATATGAATCTATTGTAATAAAAAAACAAAGGAAGCTTCCATCTTTGACTGACTGAATGAAGAGCAGATTTCAAACATATTTGTATAGTGAGAGAACTCAACACTAGAAGCTGTCTTCAAATCAGTTCTGTTGCAGCTAAAACACATTCTTGGTTGTCTCAAAAATAAATTGTTTACCGAGTCCTGTATATAAACATGTACTCTAGGTATTGTCTGAATAATTGATGCCTGTCACATGCATTCCACTAAGACCTTTATTCAAAAAGATTGTAAAAGCAACTTTATAAAATCTTTTAAAAACATAACTTCAAATGCTGAAGTCCTATTTTCTTGACCCAAGAAAAAGAAGGGCCATTTTTTCATGGTTATCATGTGGTAAATATAAATTTTCAGAAGATATCCTGTCGAAGATATGGTGGCTTGCATGCAAATACCGAGTACCAACCTTAAAGTGGGTATTTTTAATAGTTTCTTTTTTATATTTTTATGTCAAAGACACCTAGAATTTGGTTGTGGGTTTTTTCTTTTCCTCCAGATTCAATTTAAATAATATAGCTACATTTTTTTTCTTTTTTTTTTTTTTTTATAATTTTTTTAACCCGTGTTTC
>NDXB01003891.1:24598-36885 GCA_002631895.1 Agapornis roseicollis
AAAAAAAAAAAAAAGGGAATCAGATTCAGACATTTCTCAGATTTTAAAAAGAAATGGGCCCTTGGAATGCTTTCACATCACAGTTCTTAGATAGACACTTTTTTTTTTTTCCTCCACTCTTGTACTCTTCATGTAATTGTAAAGGTATGTATATCTTTTTCCATTAAATGAAATGTCGAGACAAGATAGTCACAGGTGATGGTACTTCAAAGGAACAACTTTCTGCTAAGCTCCAGTTCTCCATGAACTTCAAGATACACTTTAAAAATTCTACTAGATAGAACAGCTTTATATGAGAATTATCAGAGGTTTTTATTCTATGTTAATTTATTCTTGAATGCTCCTAGTCACATCTTTTAATCCTATTTTTTATGATTCAATGTTCTTGTAGCGAGTTGACCCCTTGCTCTAAGGCTTTAATGGCTAATCCTGTTAGTAGAGCTTTTTTATCGATTAGATTAAAATTACTAAATAGAACACCTGTGTGCAGTTATGTGCCTGTTTCAGAAAGAATAAATAATCCTATGCAAAACATGCTTTGAATGGAATTATTTGAAAGAAGAATAAATACAGAATTGCTATTCAATCTGGACTTAATTAGATGCAATTAGACTAAACCTGTTGTATGTAAAGGTCATTTAAATGCTTCTGAATGTCTAAATATTCAGACATTGTTTTGCTCAAATAACTTATCAGCCTGATGTTATAAAACTGAAATGTACCTAAATTTTACAGAGCAAACATTGAAGAAAGCCTTAATTTCAATGTTCATTAGATCTCATGTGTGATGGAGATACAAAATTAGACAGTGGACATCTACAGAAAGACGCTTCTGAAATGTGAGCCACTCTATAATATAAACTAACCCTTTGTCAGGCCAGTCACAAATTCCCATCCTTTTATATCCATTGTCATAAAAAATGGGTTTTTCCTGCTTTTTTTAGCTGAAAAGAAAATACTGGCTATTCCTACCAAGAACATAAACATTTGAAAGTTACTTAAAATGCAGAATATTCACTGAGGGTAAACTGAGAGATGTAACCTGTGACTATGGTTTTAATTCTGTTAATTTCTATTTTCTAGAAACAACATGCTACCAGAAGAGCACACACAGGTGAATAAAGCATTTCTAAAACTGCCACTTCTTATTAACTGGCAGATATATTTCTGTAATTCAAGCTGAAAAAAAAAATCATTTTCCTCTAGAGACTCTGGATTCAGTTCCTACGAGAAAGTATCTCAGTGGAATACTTAATACAAAGTTAAATAGTCCTGTATCTGAAATACAATCTTTAAATGCACCATTTCTTGGGAAAAAATTCTTAAAAAGTAGGTGTAGACTTTGATTCTCATTTTAGAACTTTATAACAAGGTGTACACAATTATCTAAATTTTAGTGTGTCCTGGGTTCAGCAGTAGCAGTCAATTTTTCTCCTTCTTAGTAGCTGATGCAGTTCTGTGTTTTGACTTTTGGCCTGGGAACATAGCTGATAACACTGACGTTTTTAGTTGTCGCTAAGTAATGTTTATTCTGACCAAGGACTTTCTGAGTCTTACGCTGTGCCAGGGAAGAGGGGAGGCTGGGAGGAAGCAGGGACAGGACACCTGACCCAAGCTAGCCAAAGAGGTATTCCATACCACAGTACATCATGCCCGAGGAGGTAATGGGGAGTTACCCGGAAGGGCACACACTTCCCGGTTGAGCTTGTTGTCAGTGGGTGGTATCGTACTCTCTTCCCTTGTTATTTTCTTATCATTATTATTATTGGTGGTAGCAGTAGTGATTTGTATTATACCTTAGTTACTGGACTGTTCTTATTTCAATGCGTGGGAGTTACATTCCTTCGATTCTCCTCCCCATCCTCCGGGAGTGGAGAGGAAGGGGTGGGGGGAGGAAAGAAAAAGGTGGAGAGTAAAAACTGGGTTTAAGGCACAACGGTTCTTTTTGGCACCCAACGTGGGGCAGGAGGGGTTGAGATAACAACAGATCTGACCAGATTAATAGTCACTCATCACAATGCTGATTTATTTGCTCTCAAAGGTTTTCTTCTTGATCTCACAGTCTCAGAATATCATACCTTACTTACAGCTGGTATTTGCTGTGTTAGTTTTTTTGAAGTCTGGGGCTTGGGCTAAGGTTCTTGTCTCATTGTACTTTATGATAATGACTTGTAATACAATAGAATCATTGATCATGAAACTGATTTGGTTTATACTTTGGGAGGTATATAATCAAGGTGCTTGACAATTAACACCTCTTTTTTCTCCTTCTCGGGTCAATCTGTGAGGGAGACATTCATTTACCCTCCCAGTCCTCCCCCCAGACTGTTTACAGCATCATTTGAGAGTTTTGGAGGTTTTGAATGGTGTTTTAATACTGTTGAGACCTGTTTGCTTATTGTGATGGGGATCAGCATGTTGGCAAGTATACAGGGTGTGTTTTGCCCACAATCATTTTGTCTTATCTCAAGAGTTAAACAGAGTCAGATTTGGGCCTTGTCTGGGGTTAGATGATGATATAGGAGGACCAGGAGATTTTCCCTGAGGCTGGACACCCATGAGTGGCAGGGTGTATCGGATAGTATGGGCAAGTATCTAGATCAGTGGGCCCCTCCAGTGCTTTGGAATTTCACCACCGAACAAGGTGAGGCTTGGCCTATGCTTACAGGGCCTTGTTCAACACTATCTAGCACCTTCAAAAGGAAAAAATGTCCCTGGATCTGAGGGCAAAACAACCAACAATGCAGCTACTCCAGCTCCAAGCACAGCAGCTACACCACCTCAGTGACAAGTACAGTCGCTACCCAAACTTTGACTGCAATGGACAGCGGGGATATCCCAGCGACAAGTACAGCAGCTACTCAAACTTTGACTGCAACAGACAGGGCAGCTACCCCAGCTCCAAGCACAGCAGCTACACCACCCCCAGCAACAAGTACAGCCACTACACAAACCACAGTGATAATCACTGTAGCTAAACCAGAGGATTCTTCTGTTGTGCAGTTGCTGAAAGTTGAAGAACAATGAGTGCTGATCACGACCACGACAGTGCACTGGCGGCTATATCACACCAACCGAGACTCCTTGATTCCCATCCATAAGCTGATCCGTAGACTGGAGAGTCAGGGAGTGATCAGCAGGACCCGCTCACCCTTTAATAGCCCATATGGCCAGTGCAAAAGTCTAATGGAGAGTGGAGACTACCAGTAGACTATTGTGGCCTCAATGAAGTCACACCACCATTGAGTGCTGCCGTAACAGACACGCTAGAACTTCAGTATGAACTAGAGTCAAAGGCAGCCAAGTGGTATGCCACTACTGGTATTGCCAATGCATTCTTCTCAATTCCTTTGGCAGCAGAGCGCAGGCCACAGTTTGCTTTTACTTGGAGGGGTGTCCAGTTCACTTGGAACCAACTGCCACAGGGGTGGAAACACAGCCCAACCATCTGTCATAGACTGATCCAGACTGCACTGGAACAGGGGCAAGCTCCAGAACACCTGGAGTAAAATCTAGGTTTAAACCATGACATAGTGGCAGGTGTTTAAGGTAGCATATAAGAAATCACCAAGTTAACTTCACAAAGGCTAGTAATAGGTTCACAAATTACTTCTCAGTGAAGACAGATAATTATATATTTTAAGAAATAAAGTATTGGATTGACACTGTTGTAATGACAACTCTGTAGGTGGCTCATATCATGCACTGTTTTATAAACTACAAGGAGTGCAATGACAGCATTTGCACAATAGGCCTACGCAAGTATGAGGTAGCATAATTGCAGCATCACTGAAGCATGAATGCAGACTAATTAACAAAATTGGAATTGCTGCACTCATGCTCACATTTCATCTATCTGATTTCATTTACTTTTGCATGCTGTTGTGGCCACAGAATTGCTGTGTTTGCTGTCTGAGTGTTGCAAATAATATTGTCCATTTGCTGCCTCCGTCTTCCTGTTCACTTTGAGCATACCAGCAGTACATGCCAGACTCCATTTTTTGAAGTGCTCTCCTCTAATATTTTACTTCAGTTTATTCCATGGAAATTCTATTCTCCCTGTGCATATGCAGGATATTTGTAGGTATGCATAAATATATGTACACACACATCTGTATATGCACACACATCTGAATATCTATGTATTTCTGTGTCCATTTTTTATGTTTTGCCATTGGCCTGCTGATACTATACAGAATATGTTTGTATGTGTATGTACATATGCATGTATATAAATATACGAAAAACCCTCATATGAATCACAAACTGTTTCTGCACATTTATGCACACACAAATTTAAACCAATAAGGAAATATGCAAGGATAAATAACACCCCCAAAAATAAAAAAAAATAATAATAAAAAAAAGCAAAACCTCTAGAAAACTTAATAAACAAGTCAAAAGTTGTGACAAGCATTTGAAAAAACCACAAATAACAAATATTCTGTGTTAAGAAGAAATAGTGATGCACACAATAGGTGGCACACACAATTTCCACTCATGCTGTGGTACAAGAAAAATGCTTGCTACTGGTACTGCTTCTGCAGATGAAAATTCTGGAGAGAAAAAAGGAAAAAAAAAAGATAACAGAGACTGACATTGCTATTCTGTAGTAGCTGTAGTACCACATTAATCTCTAGCTATGTCATTTATTGTCAACCTGGGGAAGAAGTTCAAACACTCAGAAGTTCCTTGAGTTCTGTTCTTCTTCCACATAGAGATTAAAAAAAGTGCAGATTGTAAGGGGCGCAGGATGTATGAGGGCTAAGGAATACACATTCTAAGGAACAGCTACCTAATTTTTTTTTTCAACAAACAATAAGTTGGCATCAAAATCATTGCCAGATTTCTTATCTGCCTTAGGGAACCGAAATCTACATCATCAGTAGTTACTGAAACTAGCAATTTGTTGCATGTATTTCAGATTTCACTGAATACACCAGCCTTCACTGTTCTGAAATAACTCAACAGTTCTAGGCATCAACCTAGACTTCAGCTATCTCAGTCTGTTGCACTTTTCTGTCTGAAACCTTGAGTTAAAGAAATTGCTTACTAACTTCTGCAATATTTTGGCAATAAATTGGGTCAACAGAAGGTTGATTCTTAGAGTGTACATGTTAAAAAGATAAAGAACCTGGAATAAAACAAAGAAAGTCCAAACATTGCAGAAGAACCAAAAATACTTTAAAAGAACCATATTAAGGGCAATGATGAGGCAACAATTACAACTTGTTGAGCATGCCAAAAAAAAAATTATCTGGGGAGATCAAAATGCTTCCCAAAGGTGGGAAGTAGGTGATGTTTCCCACTGAAGGTACAGGACAAAAGAATTCTCCTTAAATGAGCTTTTTTTGAAAAGCTGCTAAATTTACCCATCTTAATTTACATCAACTGATGAAAAATAACATGAAACAATCAGTTGAAAAATCAACGTACATGGAAGATCTGTTTCATAAATATATATAATTTCCATTGTATTGCCTCAAGCAGTAGGAAGAAACCATCAGAACCTGCCATCTGCATTAGTGATGCTGATGAATCCAACCACAGAAACACTGTACACAATTGGAAAATTCAACTAAGAATATCACTGAATATTCAATCAATTAATAAGATCATTATGCATGTTTTAACTCTACTAATACTACTTGTCAATGATCTTCATACTGTCTGGGAAAAAAATCCAGCTACACCACATAAAATGCTTCTGGCATTGAACAGCATGAGTTGTCATGAAGAAACTGATCTCAAGAGCAACACTGGATTAGCACACAGGCAACACACAGTGAGCCTTGGTAGGGTTTTCTGCTTTACTGTTTGTCACACGTTAATTTTCTTGACTTGTAGCATCTGTACTTTTCTGCTGTATATCCCTGCTGCTGGATTCTTCTTCGCAATCCTAGAACCAGATCACATCACAAGATGCAGAACAGAGGTGGGCTAGACTAAATTACTTTGACTGACTGATTTCAGTCACTTTGCATGGGATTAATTCTGGGGGTCCTAGAAGATATTGTGTAGATTCTCTCATTCCAGATTTTCAATCACCGTCTTGTCTCCTGTCCAGGATTCAGCTTTCAGTAATTCTGAGGATTTTAGATTTAGATTCTTCTTAAAGCCCAGATAAATATCATTCTCTTCACCTCCTTCCCCACTATTTGTTCCAATACTCACTCAGATAGGCTGGATAACTGGAAAAAGAATAGGCTTGGGTAGTGTGATGGGTTGACCCCAGCCAGCTGCTAAGTACCACACAGCTGTTAAACAGAACTGAACTGCTTCCTCTCTTCTCCTCTCCAGTGGTACAGAAAAGAGAGAATACAGAAGTTGAAAATGAGAGAACTGTTTAATGAGTGAGGAAAGAACAGTGGGAGGAAAGCCATCAATGCAAAGGCAATCTCTCAACATCTCCCAGAAGCAGACTGATGCCCAGCCAGTGTCTGAACAATGACTAACTCCCAGTCCACCACCAGTCCCTCCAATCAATTTGTATTACTGATCATGATGCTATAGGGCATGGAATACCACTTTTGTAACTGCATGTCAGGTGTCCAAGTTATTTTCCCTCACAACCTCTTGCCTCTCCCAGGGCACAGCAATAGCCAAGGCCCTCATGCAGTGCAACCACTGCCCAGAAATAACCAAAACACTGGTGTGTAATCAATATTGGTTTAGTCACAAATCCAAAACACAACACTGTATGGGCTGTTATGAATAAAGTTGACTCCATCACAGCCATATGTATAAGTACCAGTATTACAGCGAAAACTGGTTCCAATTATAATTCTCTTCACGAGGATAACTGCTTTTAGAAATACAGGATATTTTTTTAATAATGACTGGTGGTTACAAAAAAAGACACAAAAATTAGAGTACAACATATGCGTTCAGATAAACTAAGGAATATGTTCTGGATTTCTGAAGTTGTTGCAAACACATTTTTTAAGACTCCTCCTAAGACTTGTTTCCTACATCACGATTACATTCTTGATTCTCAGCTGATGTTTGGAGGTGAGAAAGTCTGTCAGAAACCTTCAGTGATCTGTTCTTTCAAGTACAGAAACACTGAAAAAGTGAAGCAGAAAGTATAAAGTCCTGTTGAACAATGAGAATTTTGCTGCATATGTAAAGCTGACAAACAGCATCACAATTCTGTGCTAAAGAACATTACCAATGTTTGCTGCAAAAAGAAAACAATCAGCCAAATTTCTTCAGTACTCAACATATGGAAAAAAGCATTCAGCTTTTGCTGTCATCTTGCTGAGAAAAGTATTCTCTCCAAAGCAAACAGAAATGCAAATAACTCATCTACATAGCATCATTCCCTCACCTAAAGATGTAATTTCTTAATCAGTAGAACTATCAAAATGAAAATTAAGACCAGCAATGCTACAGGTCACAATGAGCAAGGCTAAACAATAATACTCTCACTGCAATAGAACTATCCCAGCACAATGAAATCCAGAAAAACTGTGTCAGATCTACAAACCATGGGTGAAAATCTCCAAGAAAAAGGTACAGATGTCAGAGTGACACCTAAATACTTAAGACGACATAAGAACGACTGAAACAAGCACCTTCTAGTTAACTGTGGCAGAAAAACCCCACAGACCAACAAACAAACAAAAACCAAACAGTGAAAAAATCCCAAAACAATCAAGCAAACAAAATCCAACAAGGAAAAACATGAATGCTATTGCCTTTTTAGGGAACCATGAAAAATTGATGGATAAATGAATTTATATGGTTTATGAATGAAATTCCTGTCATATTCAAGATATGCACCACTGTCAACTCATTTCATTTTCACAGTAAATGTTTGCACTAGATTACAGTCATCACCCAAAACTTGCACAAGGGCATACCTGTAAGTAATAATGTGAGGGGTCATTAGAATCTGACATGTCACTAAAATAGCCTGCAAGGTATGTAGGATCTTTCTTACTATCTAGAACAAGAAGATAACTGACACAGAAATCAGCGATAAGTGATTTAATTTCCCCCCAAAACAGAGTTATTTTATAAAGGAAATTGATTAATAGCAAAATAAAGTCTCCAGGCAAATTTTAATCTCTACTGAACTATATTATATGAAGGTCAATCAGTACAGAAGGGAGCAAATAGAAGTATAGTCTGTAGGGGAACAGAGGTACACTACAAAAACCTTGAAAAAGGCTATCTGAAACTACAGCAAGTTATTTAGGTCACAGCAGTAGAAGAGAAAAGCTTGACTTGGGAGTATCAGCTAAAACTCACAATAAGAACCATGATGGATGAGGCCCTGAAATTTCATGAGTACACTGTTTGAATAAGCACTTCAATGCCTATTTTTGTCAAAAGAATTAACTGATAGAAGTCAAATTAGGTACCCAAGGAAATAAATCACATGGTTCCTAGTTTATAAAAAGGTAAGATCAAAATTATGAAATGAGTGTATAGTATGTGAATAAAACACTATTGTTATCTTTCCAGTGTTGTCTGTGAATTACTTCCACCTCTCAAATAATCCTCCAACACTCCTCTTCTAAGAGACTGTCATGAATCACTACAGGTTTACTCTGATTCTCTTGGCTACAGTACATACCAACAGTTGTTTTACATCAAATCCCAAAGGATTTGATGCCTGCTTAGGAATACCACAATCAGAAATGAATCAGCAACAGTCAGAATTCATGCTTACTATCTTAACTTGAGCTTATTGCTTTCCCTTGAAAGTTAAAAAGTAAACCTTATGGTAGCAGTCTCCTCCCTCTCCTCACAAGACACAGAAAGAAGCCATGAACCTATTCTCTGCTTCTCTCCCCATTATAAGTTCATTTTATTTTTAGAGCTGCTCTTTCAAGTATTGAAGCTTTTTGTTCCCACTTTCTTAGATGCTGGGAACAAGCTACCCCTCAGCATGGAGCTATCCTTCCCCAGTCCTACAGAATATGTCAAATATGTTCCTCCATAGATAATCACAAATAAATCAACATAAAGATTACCAACAGTGTAGCTGTAGTAATTAACTGTATCTATGGAAAAAATCGTCAGGAATTAGCTCTAGAACAAACAGTACCACAGTAACCAGCTGACATGAGGAACCTCAGTTCTATATATACCTAACAACTACCAAACCAGAAGTTTCCATTCCTGACACAAATGTTAATGCTATCTAATTTTTTCCCTAACTTTAATTAGATGTTAACACAAAGTGACAACCACCAGAAAATATGTAAAAATTATCTGTATTTCCCCAGTACAAACCAGTTTTCACTTGACCAAGGGTTTCAAGTAGTTCTCTAAATTCTTAGTCAGTATGTATAGAATGTCTCTAAAAAAATTACCTACATTGCTACCAGAGGAGTTCAAAAGTAAGTAGAGACTCCTGACAGTGTCATTCCCTAAATATCTTCATTGCTTCAATTATGCTTATTTTGACTTTGTTATTATTTTGCATGGCAAGAATTAACTTCTTAGGGAGACCACTAGAAAATTCTAAATTCATAAACTACTAATATGTGATGTTGCCAGGTATTCTGCTGACAGGCAGGATATGTAACAAAATGCATGTTATACTCAAGCTGTATAACATGCACAGATTATTAAACAAGCACACTAAAGCGAATAAGCACTTTAAAGCGAACAAGCACACTAATACAAATCGGATATATTTCTCGGTATATGTATATAGTAGATAAGTACAATAAAGCAAATCATATATATATATATATACACAAGTAAAGTACAGAGGAAAATTAGCAATGCATCAAATTATTACTGCATATAGAGAACAGAGGTTAGGAAGAAATGCATCACCAGTTACCACGGAATCATCATCCAGGCCCATANAGTACAATAAAGCAAATCATATATATATATATACACAAGTAAAGTACAGAGGAAAATTAGCAATGCATCAAATTATTACTGCATATAGAGAACAGAGGTTAGGAAGAAATGCATCACCAGTTACCACGGAATCATCATCCAGGCCCATACTTTAAGCCCTATTGCAGCCCGATGCCAGGAGTCTCAAGTAATCGGGAAAATTCCTATGTGGTGTGTACACCCATAGGTAAGGCTTCAGATTTGGCCATAAGAGCATCGTGCTTTTATACCCTTAGAAAAACAACCAGCTTTATGCCAGATCTCTAACTGTTTACTGGTGGGACCATTTAGTTTCTCATGACCTCACTGTTGTCCATGGCAAGAGTGCTGGCCAGGAACCCCAGTGCAACCAAGCACGAAGGTCACAAAACAGCTGCACACCTATATTTTCCTGTTTCCTTCTGGCAAATAATCACAATGAACATAAACATATATATCCTACAAATACATTGTGACAAAAACCATACTTTGTTATGTCTCTCATTCATGAATGGAAAGCAACTCTCAGCTAGGTCCCCCTTACACCTTA
Source organism: Agapornis roseicollis (assembly GCA_002631895.1). Taxonomy (NCBI): domain Eukaryota; kingdom Metazoa; phylum Chordata; class Aves; order Psittaciformes; family Psittacidae; genus Agapornis; species Agapornis roseicollis. The sequence goes on from NDXB01003891.1 coordinate 34,998, forward strand.
TCCTTTGATTCCCGATCACAAAGAAGACAACATTTCATGACTGGTACCATAGGTCGCAATTCCATATTGTTAATAAAATTAGTATCACAGCTATCATGCACACTGTGGACTGTTAATGTTATATTTCCACTATATTACTCAGGTTGTATACATTTGCAGTACTATTAGCATAATGATTATAAGCACTCGAAAGGTTACAACATTTAATAGATACAATGCTAGCATTAGATATGCTAGCATAAGAGTTGCTACATCTTAGTCCATTTGATGTACAGTCATTCACAGCATTTTCCTGACAAGCTGTTTGTCCACATATGGAAAATGCTGAATAATCTATGAAGACAAGGTCCATTCACATTGCAGGTGTAATTATCTTGTCTGAGAGTTCTGGTGCTGTTTTCGCGTCTCCAGCACACAAGCAAGTTGTCAATCCATTTCAAATATCTTCCTGTGGTAATGGCACTGTCAAAAGGGACATATGGAGACTGCTAAGATCTTTAGTTTACATAAAACAGAAAACTAAAACATAATAATACTATTCTCTCAAATAAGATTTAATCTCAGGGATGTATTCCCATTTTTCTCATCCAGATTTAATCACTAATACTTATAATCTTTTCCAGCAGCAGTAATTTCAGTCAGCTCATCTTCCAATTGATTAGTGGCTCCAAATCCACAGTTTGCTCAAGCCGTAGTTATCTGTGGGGCTTCCCCATAACTCACTTCCATCTTCAACACAGGCAAAATCAACATGTGAGCAAAATGGTCTTGTGGCTGGGTTAAGTTACCTTGATCTCCCCTGTTCAATAAAATCACCTTAATCTCCCCTTGATAATCTGAATCAGTGAAGCAAAACCTCAGCTATCCCTAATGCTTAGAGGCAATTATACAAACATGCCCCCATGGCTGCTAAGAAGATTACACATAAGAACTACTTAAAATGCATTATAAAGTAATCTGTCACTACACAATAATCCATAATTTGTTGCATAGATGTCCAACTGTAAAAGGACCTAACCACACTCTTAAAATGATGCAAATAGTAGAAATGATAAAAGAGCCATAGAATATCTCAAGTTGGAAGCGACCCATCAGGATCATTGAGTCCTTACAGAAGATGTACACAAAAATTAGTCTTTAAAGCTTCAGAATAAGCCTCCCAAACTAATTCACACTGTGTTTGGAACTGGCCTTCTTTGGAGGTGGCTGACTGGTAAGCACTGGTAAATTGCTGTCACCAGTTTCAAATAAGAAATAATGTTACTGTGTGTAGTAACATACATAACATAAGGAAATTATGCTACCTACTATAGCTCCCTTAAACTGAGAATACATGCATAGGCAATTAGGTATTTCAGAACTTTCTTTTCTTTTTAAAATCTTCATAAGGTCTGCTTATTAAGTAGTAATCAGCAGGGAGCCAGTAAGTACTTAGTCAAAAGAAGCCACTGGAAAAGAAAAGGTGCAAACAGTACTTGGAGAGGGCTCAACAGCTTTGAGATAAACACACTAAGCTGAGGAAAACAGACAGAATGAGATCTAGAGAAGATGTAAGCAGGTGAAGTTTTATGATTTTGTAATGAAAACTACATCAAGAAAACCAACATTCCAATTCCATGACTTGTTTTCATGACAAAGCTTACAATGAGAACAGCAAATGTTAAACATGAATCAATTTTCATGGTTAGGAAGAAACCAACTTGGTTTTATTCCCCTAGCTTTCATGTTGGTTTCTTAGAAAGCATACAGTTATTCAGGAATTTCAATTTAACTCCTCGGCCCAGCTTGTGTGAAGCAGAGTGCAATTATTTGCAGAATCCAGAGACAACATAATACATAAAATTCTTCAAAAAAAAAAAAAAAAAAAAGAGGAGGGGGTGTACCTTTT
>NDXB01003891.1:39432-115635 GCA_002631895.1 Agapornis roseicollis
TTTTTTTTTTTTTTTTCTTTTGGGTTTTGTTTTTGCTGTTGGGTTTTTTTTGGTTTGGTTTGGTCTGTTTTTTGTTGTTTTGTTTTTTTTAATTTCCCTTTTCAGTTTCCTCATATTTGGAAAATATGAAAAAACATGGAAAAAAATGAAAAAAAAAACCAAACAAACAAAACTATCAAACAAAAACAAAAAGGGGAGGAGGTGTTATTTCCTATAACAATAACAGTTTGTCTTCTCCATTGTAGCTCTAGTAAGTAAAGCTAAAGAAAAATTTCAAAAAATCTATAGCAACTTCATTCAAGACTGTCTCTAATTGCTTTTTTTTTTTTTTTTTCTTAATTTTTTCAGATGCTGCAGCCCCCCTTANGTGTTATTTCCTATAACAATAACAGTTTGTCTTCTCCATTGTAGCTCTAGTAAGTAAAGCTAAAGAAAAATTTCAAAAAATCTATAGCAACTTCATTCAAGACTGTCTCTAATTGCTTTTTTTTTTTTTTTTGCTTAATTTTTGCAGATGCTGCAGCCTCTCTGAGCTGCTCAAGTAGTGAAAAGAGATAATTTATCACTTTGATGAGTGGTTCTATCTCTTCCCATTTGTAGTTCTCTGTGGAAAGAATCAGTGTACCTAGGAGGAATAGTAACATTAATAACTTGTCAATTAATGTATTTAACACATACGTTTTGTTATCACACTGACTAATTGTTCTAAATCACATAAAAAATGTTGATGACTGCCCAAAGGATCGATTTTGCACTGGAGACCTGAAATGTGTGTTTTCATACATTGCATAGTTGCTTATTTTAAGACTGTAGCAGTCTCCATACTAGTAGTTGAGTTCAAGAAAGGAGCTACTGAACACAGGTCTGAACACAGGAATGTGTCCTGTGAGGTACATGGCAGAATAAGCTTAACTGAATGTGAGCAGCAGACTGAAGTTTTTATTCTAGTAGGTCTGGGTGTCAGGAAAGACATCAAGTATTTAAAAATAAACCAGCAACCGAACAAAACATTTCTCCCCCTTTTTTTTATGGAAGGAAAACATGAACTGAAACTGTGTGAATGCCTTATTTTAAGGTAAGAATCTAAGTAAGTGACCTCCAAATCAACCAGACAGGGTTTTCTGGGTTTTTTTTGTGCCTTTTGTTTATTTCACACCAAAACTGGAGGTGGCTCCAGGCTCTCTCAAAACTTTAGATATTTAATTTCAGGTGTAAGTTCTTTTTCATGCCATTACCACCTGAATTTAAGTGGAAGTCTACTTTTAGGCTTTAAAAACTCAGGTGAATACTGAAAGCAGAAGCACCAGAGAGAAAATATGATCACCTGACTTAAAAACCTTACTCCTGATTATTCTCCGTTCCTTGCTCTAGAAGCAGAGTCCTAACAGCATTAATGAGGAGACTTGAAGACATGAATAAACTTAAATGTCTTCATAATCTTAGAATATTTTAAAATTAAAAATAAGAATTAAAGTATTAATATATGTTTTTTAAAATATAATTTATTTGGGTCTCACAGGTCTGGGAATTATGAGTCATAGTAGTTCCCATGATTCATAGTTGGTAGACAAAATTTTATCTATTTGAGAATTCATATTTTTTATTTAAACCTTCTTTCGAAGTATTCCATATAAAAAGTGAACTCTGTATTTTATTCTTTTTTTTTTTTTTTTTTTTGAGGATAAATTTAATTTTTTTTTNTTCCCATGATTCATAGTTGGTAGACAAAATTTTATCTATTTGAGAATTCATATTTTTTATTTAAACCTTCTTTCGAAGTATTCCATATAAAAAGTGAACTCTGTATTTTATTCTTTCTTTTTTTTTTCCTGAGGATAAATGTAAGTTATTCTTTCCTTGAGCTGCAGCAATCATCTAAGCATAATTAGCAGGTATTATTGTTTGTGATCTTTTCTAGTGTTCCTTTTAAAAGAAAAAAAAACAAAATAAACCAAACCAAAAACAACCAACAAGAAACCCCGAAACAATAAACCCAAACATTTAGAAGTTGTTCATTTAAAAACATCTCTTTTACAAAAGACATTGTCAGGAATATGTAAAAGGTATATGATGAGATGTTTGCATACAGATTAAATTTATTAAATACCCAAACTCAAGGAAACTGCTACCATGAAACAGTTCCTAGACAGATGTTTAGTGTATACCTATATTATTTGTAAAGGATATCTACTAGTTATTGGGGATAGCTGGCTACAAAAGAGCTTAAATGCGTCACAAAAGGACACTTCAAGAGCAGGGTCAGCCCAATTATACTGTATGAGTTGGCATCACTATGCTAATACACCAATTCACCTAGTCAGTTGCCAAGTTTACCTTGACTCAAGGGATTTAATACAGTCATCCATTATGTGAAAATTTTTATTATATGAAACTCTCACTTTAGCAGAGGTCTGGAGTCTCAGTTTCTTTAGTTCCTTTCAATGCTTCATTATAATAACATACATTGTCACTATTTCTACAAATGCAACAGAAAAATAATATAATTGCTTAAATATATGTACAATTGTAACTAGTTATTAACTTGTACAATGCACAATTTTGGATAAGAAGTATTTGTTTTTCGTTTATAAGTTACTACTTTTATCCACATAACAATATTTTTGTTTCATTTGCATTTGAGCAAAAAAAGATATGCACCTAGGGTTTTTTTTCTACATATGATGTGCAAATTTATATAAAAGATCACATTAGTAGGTCTGGATGCTTAGAAACATTGAACACTCTTTTGGAACCACAGAATAGGTACTTAATAGTTAATTTCCACAGAGCACTTTGCTTGATGGCAATCACAAGCTGATAATGGACTCACTGAATGACTTATCTCCTGATGTCTATTTGCTTCAGTTGCAATTGTGAAGAGCATATACCTTGAAGATGTCTTTCATGAAAGGTCTCAGTGTAATTTATACAAAACGGCTGTTTCCTAGGATCATGGTGAGGTCAGCAATGAATATATGCATAAATTCCTGAAATGCATTTTAAAGGTATTGTGTAAGCAGGAAGACTGCTACATGGATCTTGTTCCTGCAGCTTGAATCAGGCAAAAAACACTAAAGAGTTGCAGCATCATCTCACAAAGATTTTGGCATACTATGTGTCTATCTATATATAAATAACTCTGTAACAGATATTTAATTTAGTATTTTAACAGAGTATGACTAAGTTTCATTTTGTACACTGACTTATGATTTTGATTTTTTTTTTAAATATATTGTGTCCGAAATAAATGCTTCAGCTTGCTTTGACCTCAACTGTCTTGCCACAGGAGGCAGTTTATAAGTATTCTATATCAGTCTGTAACAAAAGCAATGTGAAAGCATCTGCAGAATTTCTGAACTTCTGGGCTACCTAGGATAATTTAGGACAGTTATTATAGAAAGCTTCTCCATTTATAGGTGGTTTATAATTAATTCTTCTTGTTATGAAATAGGATTTCTTTTCTTTATTGAAAACCCAGTATGTCCTATAATAAAGATTCTGTTCAACACTGAGAAATAACACCATGGCAGTGACAGGTCCCTAAGGTCACCTCTGTTGGACAGGTATAGGTTAGTGTTTCTCATGAAACAGAGTGATTTCTAGAGTTCTATTTGGTTTTAGTAACTAAACAAAAAAAATAATTCTGCAAAGACTGTCTCAGTTTGCAATCTCTTCTTCACATGAAAAACCACTTCAAACGTATAAAAGATGTTAACAGCTAAATTAAAAAAAAAAAAAAAACACAAAAAACCCCAAAAGCAAAACACAAAAAATACCAAAACCCCCAAACCAAAGCAAGCTGGGCTATTTGAAGTGCTGTTAAAGCATAATGAACACCTTCATTGCCAACAACTTGCTTCTACTTTGCTCTGAAAAACCCTCAATATTTTTACTAGAGTGAGAGTTTTTACTTCTTACATAGGTTTCTTGTGAGGATATACTTATACTTTATAATGGAATAAAACCAGTAACAACAAAAAGAGCTTCTGGCTCAAAGAGACATTGTATCTTGAGATTTAATATGCTTGATGCAAGGTTGTTGCATTTCATTTTCTGTGCATTTCCTTTTCTCCTAATAAACCCAGTGGAAAGTCTATCAGTAGTGCTTAATAGTTATTTTGTTTTCAAGACTACAGCCGGCTCAAACATAAAGATATCAACCTTATTTTTTTTAAAACAAGAAGAAAAAGCTGCATAGCAAAAAATAAACCTTAGAAAGTAAACTGTTTGTCTGCAACTTGCATTGCAAATTCTGGCAACAAACATCAGTAAATATTTTTACATTCTCATGCACACAAAAGCAAAGGCATTAACTTAAAGTTAATGTTGCTTGAATTCAATTTGTATCAATGTCTTTGGCATAAAGCAAGGAAAATCCAAGTGTTAAGGTAGTCTGACACCAAGCTTTCTACTATTCTAGGCAACTCAGCAGTACAAACAGCAGCAGGAAGGGAACTATTCCTCCTTCCCCTTTACCTGTATCTCCTTACTTTTGCTAGTTGGAGGTTGGTAATATCTGAAGGTCTAGTTTAACTGTTATTGATTTACTAAGCAAGGTACCAATAGTTTTCATAGACAGGTAAGCATCAACATTTTACTCCTAACCCAATAAACTGGAGACAAATTTAAAATAGGGTGAGAAATGTACAATAAGAATGACTGGTGAGACTAAGTGCTTAAAGCAATTACATGCTAGAAGAGTTTTCTGACCTCTTCTAAGATTAATATTTCCTCCAAACATCCTTTTAAAGGGAAAATATAGATAGCAACCCCCTGAGCATATGCAGCACCAACTAAGAAATCAAGAATGACTGCATGGAGAATTTGGGAGACACTTGCCCAGGGTGAGACCCATAATGGTCCGTGCTACAGTGTCTTGTGCCAGCATAAATGGTTTTTCATTTTTTGCTCTTTCTCCTAGGTGAGAAGTTAAGCATAAATCACATCCCATTCTATGAGCCTGTCTCCATTTTGTTTAACATGATCATCTAGCATCCTTTCATTCCAAGAAGGCTTGTGGGTTGGTTTTATTTTGGGGGGGGTTCTGTTTGTTTGTTTGTTTGTTTGTTTTGTAAACATAATCTAAGTGTTTATTTAATGTAACTTATTACGCATTTTTACATCCTGTGAGTTTTGGTTACAAAAATGTTTATTAGGAGTTCTTTTCATACTGAATTTTTTGGCATACTTATATGAACAGGTGTGACTGATGTGATGAAGTTTGGAGGTTAAAGTGACACTCTTCCCAATATTAAAAAAAGGCTCTTGTAGAGTTGAAGGCTGCCAAGTAACAGAACCGGCATTTGTAGCCTAGTTAACTGACATATCACCTTGTGAGCAGGAATAATGCCATCTAAGCAGATGATTATAATGCATACTGATGACCAATGATTATGCTGTACAACAGCTGAGGATGTTGAAGTTTTCACTCTCTTCAGCCATGAGGATCAATCCATCCATTACTTTCATGCATAAGATTAAGAGGATAAATTTTCCCTTATGCTTCATCTCACAGCTACTCTGGATTAATCTGTTTGCTACTATGTCCTTTTTCACACCAAGCTGGCAAGCCAGCCAATGTTATCCACTGGCATTCCAGTTAAGCATGCCAGGTAGTAATAAACTGTGTCCAATATATTCATCAATAAATATTGACCTTCTCAGGAATACTAATTTGAATTATGGAAGTAAAAATGTTTCTGAAAGGCAATCAAAATACTTTACATTTCTGCAAGATGATCATAAATTAAATTAAAACAATTTTTGGTTTTTCCTGTTCACTGAGAATATTCTAGTTTAATTTCAACACAGTGGAACGTCACAAGTGAGAATTACAGAAGAAAGTGGCAAGAATATAAACAGTCATGCATTAAAAAAAAAAGACCATATTGTACAGATCATCTCATCTGACCTTGCTGACAAGTCTTGGTGATGCATATGTGCTTGTACTAACATACATTTTTCTCTCATAAGTGAAACTGAAGATATGTTATTCAGGAACATTAAAGGAAAGCTACTGAAGATAGGGACATGTGAAAAGCAGGTAGAAGAGAGGGTGCAGGAACATTTGGAACATCTTTTGAGCTTCACAGAGCAATATAATTTTTTTTTTTGTACACAGGAAATTACTTCCTTTGGCAGAATTTAAAAAAGAACCAAGTATGACTGATGCTATCAGTATTTGAAGAGAAGGGAAGAAATAGGAAAGGATAACATAAGGGGATCAAGAAAAGTTATACTTTGTGTTATGTCTGCATTCAGGAGCTTGCAAGAATATCAAAGCCATAAAGAATTAGGAAAAACAGTGGCATAACTTAAAAAAACACCAACCAAACGAAAAACCTCAACAAACAAACCCACACAATCAAAACGGTAGGGGAAGAAAAAAAAAAAAAAAAGCCCCATTAACATAATTGTCTGTAGACTTGATGAGAATATCATTAATACTATTGAGATAAGCATCCAAAGGATCAAAACTAATGTCCATAGATCTACAATTTGTTAGCAGGGCAAAAAAAAAAAGAAGCAAATTTTAGAAGGATGTAATAGGTTTTGCTTACTGTCTGTCTGCAGTGAGGAAGGAAAAATATGAGACAATATCCTTACTGTTTTGTGTTTTAAAGGCAAGAATGATTAAGCATCACAGAAAAGAACAAAGGTAGTCAATAGAGTTTCAGGAAAAAAAATAGGCCTCTTTTCACCATGTTGGCTTTCTGGGAATGAGACAGAGATACTGAAGACCAATAAAATATGAAATCGGACATGAGGAATATGAAAGATTAATAAATTTAAGATTAATTTGGTTAGAAGTGGAGTTTAAATCCATATAAGTAAGTGGGCTCATTCAGGGAGGACTTGCAGAATGAAAGAACGCAGTAAATAATTAATATACAGGTGAAAAAGAGAACTAGAGGAAGACAGAATAGTAAAATTCCACAAAGTACAGGGCATGAGTGAGGAAAAGCAATGATTTTATTGTAAACAGAGAAAATTAGAATTGATTATAGTCTTAAAAGCCAGCATGGAAAGCAGCCATTTGAGACACCAGCAAGATAAGTTTTGATGACATAAACAAGGAGATAAGTTTGTGTTGATCATTAAACAGTGACTACTTTACAATTAGCCAGTAATGTCAGTAATCTCAGAAGACACTTATCCTTGAGTTTTTTTTGTCTGGATGAATAGTAGCTGTAAAAATATAACAATATACTTTGAAACTGTGTACCATGTGGCTAAGTAATGCTTTAATTGCTCTAAAAACCAGGGAACAATATTACCCAAAGTTAATTGACAACATATGAAAATGTAAGCAACTGAAACAAGAGGAGACATTTGTAGTGTGTAAGGGATGAGTGGTCTTCCCTCAATTTACATTAATATTGGGTACCACCATAGATTATTTTTTTATTATTGTAATCACTATTATTCTTACTTTTGTGAAGGTTATTTTTAATTTGACAATCACAGGACATTACAGAAAAAAAAATGGAAAATGAAAGTCACCTATACGAACATTTCTGAAGAAATATTAAGGGAAATAAAGCAAAACCTCATTTTCACAAAAACTTTTAACAAATGCATAAGCAATTCAGCTAGTCTACAAAATTTGAAATTGCAGAATATAATTCAGGACATTTCCACCTTCTTCAAACTAATAAACAAATATCCTTTTGCATTTTTTTTTTTTCCCCTGTAGAATACAAACCTATAGGTTTTGTACCACTCTATAATGAAGTATTAAAGGAACCAGTTGATTGGCATTTTCATATTTTTCACATAATTTCTTCTATAATACTGTCTTTGAATATTTCAATAATTTCAATAATCCAGTAAATTCAACAATGGCAAGATTTAGCCTTTGAAATTTAAACACTGAATCTATTAAAGTTTTCAGAATGGATAACTCTTGAAGTAAGGGAACAAATCCTAAACAATTCTGAAAAATTACACACTTCATATTTTATATACAAAAAAAGAAAAGTTCCCTCTTTCATGTTCATCTCTGCCTTATGTAAGTAGGTTGGTCTGAGAGAGTGGCTCCATTAAAGCACTCTTCCAAGGCCATAGTCATAAAACTACGACAGTGGAATATATGCCCTGTTTCATATTCATGCTAGATTACTTTCCTTCCACATCCTCTTTCCACTTCCAGAATTGATAGTCTCATTTCTTTGACATGGTATGGTATTACCAGGGGTGTAGAGACATAGGATATAGAACATAGAGGGAATATTTTACTTTATTTTTACTTCTTGATTCTGTGTTGTTTATATTTAAACTGCACAGAATAAATCTACATAAGAAGACATAGATATCAGTCCTATGCAGATGCAAAATAATATTAAGAGGTGGATTTATGGATTTTAAACATATGAGTATCAGAAAGCAAAGTGAAGAACATCTTGGCATTTTCACATTCATGTCATATTTAAAGCAGACACCCTAGATTATCCTGAGAAAGTGAAGCCCCATGGGACAGAGTCTGATCTGAGTTCCCTGTTTTAAAACCAAATAAAACTCCCAAATAATGTTCCTAAATCTTTACCTCACTGTATCAATTTCTTTACTTGTAAGTAAAGAAATTCTTCTTCTAGGGAGAAAAAGAAGAATTGATTTAAGGGTGCTTTCTTTACGTTTGTAGTCACTCTGAGGTCAGTATCAGGTCTAAAAAGACTCACGCTCAAGAAGGCATCTCTGACTGATGCAGTTGCAGTTGCAACAACATTCCAACTGAAATATTCCAGGACATTTTGCTTTGCCTGGAAACATAACACAGTAAAATTTTCCTGACTATATCTGCTATGGAAACAGAGAGGAGAGTGAAGCAAGAGACAAACAATGCAGGGCTCTTTCTCAGTCTCAATGAGAAAAGCCTGAAAACAAATGGATTAATAAAATAGGTAGTTTAATACAGAACAGAGAGAGTAAGCACAATACAGATTGCAGAAACTTTTTGTCTTCAGATGCTGGGGACCTCACCATTTATGCAGCATCAGATGGAGTCCACATAGATTTTTACCTACATATGAGGCACAGATTCTGTCTATGGACAGGGGTTACTACTTTTTGTTCATTCTATCTGTTATATACCTTTTCTTTAAAAAAAAACCCAACTCTATTCAAAAAGGACGTTCACATGAGAACATTTAGCTGCAACTCCTTGCACAAGTGGAAGCTGCCTGCAGTCTCCTCTGGTACAGTGAGCTGAGTGAGTTTATCCTGCGGCCACAAGTCTGTACAGCACAGTGCATCCCTAAAGTCTAAGGCATATAATAAAACCCAAGCCATTTGTGTCAGGATACAGAGCTCTATCTGAGAGCTGCTCTATAACTAAAACCAGAAACTTTCATATACCCATATTCAAATAAATGTCTGAGACAAGGAGAGCTTTGCATAGCCTGTATGTTATTTTCAAGAAATGTGATCATCTCTGTAGTGGGACCCTGAGTGACAGGAAGAAGGTGAGGTTATAAGCAGTACAGAGAGAATGAGAACTGGTTATAGGAGGTGAGAGGTTTTTGGTTTTTAACTTGCTTCAGTTAAACTGAAGGCAGGAACACCTAAAAGAAAATCTTAGAGAGAGAGACAGGTTAAGATAAAAGACAGACTAGAAAAAGTTAAGGCAGTATTAGAACCCTTAGTTCTTGAAAAGAAAAATGTTGTCTTTCCTCAGAGGAAACAAGAACACTTAAGCTTTTCCTCATTTGAGGTATTAGTTAATAAAATTCATCAAAATTCTTGCTTCTGAAGCTGCTTAGGTTTTAAGTTTGCATTGATCTGCTTACAATGTAGCCCATTTTTTCTTATGCCACATTTACACATTTTTTATGACAAATAAATAATATTTGTATTTACTTAGCACTGAAGCAATTATGTGATATGTGCAGATAAATACTAAGAGAATATTTATCAAAAGAGGAAAGGCAGTTAGTAGGTTTGGTTTCATGTCAGCACAAATTATTTATGCTGTTCACATAATTTTTGTGAATATTTTTGTCCCAGTCACCTGGGAAATCAGATCTAGCTACACATCAATAGTCTGAACAGTAGTTCTAAGGAGCAAAAACCTCTTTCTCTGATTAATATTCAACAAACAGAAGATAGACTTATTTGGACAATATTAAACTTTCTTTGGAAAATTTAAATATGTGTACCACTATGGTATTTCTTTGTCCTTTAGAAAAATTATTTAATAATTCTAATTTACATCTTAAAGAAGGTATGTTTTACTTCTCTTATGAATGGGACTAAACATCATTTCTCATATAAAAATGACAGAAAGTCAGACACAGAAGTGGATTTAACACTTACTTAAAGTGCGAATTGGCAGATACCAGTTAAATTTCTGACTGTCCCTGGAAAAATGCTGTGGACTTCTGTAATTACTTTTAATTAGGCTTTGAAGATTACGTATCAACTGATATGAAGATGTAGCTGATTTAGTTATGTTAGGAGTAGTGACATAGTACATGATGCAAGTAAATCAGTCATGAATCCTTAATACACAAAACCACTATGACATTTCATTAAGATATAAAGAACTTGCTTGCAGTAAAGATTTGATTTGCCAAGTGTAATAACATAACTGCTACTTACTAAGCATATAACATTAAAATATTTTTCTAAATTATCTTTTACGAGAAAAACTTACCAAGCAAAACAACCTTTTTTTTTTGTGTTTTACATGTCCAAGAGTTAAGACTTAAACTTTGCTGCACAGAAAGACAAAAGAAGCTGATCTCTATTGTGCTCTCTAGTTTTCACTCCATTAATTTGCTCCTTCAGCAGCATGGTAGCAAATAGAAAACTTTTTCTTTTCTTTTTTAATTGAAATGTGAAGTACCGTGTTATGTGCTCTTACTAGGATTAAAGGATTCATCATTCCCTCCTGCCTGGCTGCGTAATTGTACAGATGTATGTTAATTAGCTGTGTGACACTGTTTCTGTCTTCCACAGGTTCTGTCTTTTTAATTGGCTGGGTATTCCATGTTTTGAGGTTTGACAGAGGGAGCTGGTTCACACAAAGCATTCAGGTTTTCCTTAAGCTTTAGAAGTAACAAAAATGTTTAAAAGTATGTTAGTTCAACTTCCCATTGTTTTTCTCAAATCAATAGTTCCATGCAAATATACAGGCTTTAGTCAATATAAACATACATTTGTATACATGCAAATATAGAGATAGATAACAAAATGTTATTTTGTTACACTGCTGCAGCTACCATAGTGGTGTAAGAACTATCAGTCTGTTAAAGCAGATCTCTTTCCCATTTTTAAGGCTTTCTTTTGATATATATTGGTCTTAATGACATGAGTTTTATCAAAGGCAACTAAAGAGATGAATATAAGAAAGAATGGCCATAATTTATCAACATCCTCTCTTTAAAAGTAGCCATAAAAAGCTATAAAGGGAAGACTAAGAAGAGACCAAGTGTATGTTTGTATCTCTAGGCTCCATACAGTTGCAGCTTAAAGGAAGTCCTGAGCTAGGCTTGTTTTAATTGGCATTGAAATTTAAATTAAAGGCTTCATAATCAAACCAAAACCCAAATACCTATTTATATACACTTCCCCTTTTTTCTGGTTGTTGCTTTGGATGTCTTATTTTATATGTACTCAATATATGACCATTTAAAATGGGGGCATTGACAGAAAGTGCAATCAACATGCCCACATTTCTGAAAATAAGCTGGCAATTATAAACATAAATAAGCACATTCTTGCTTATCTTTATATTTAGGAATAGGTCACATATGGAGTGCTTAGAGTTCATCCCTTGGGGCAATTCATTATTTACACACCAAAACAGGACAATTAGAAACTGGAATTTTAAGGTGAATGTCTGCATGCTTATGTGTTTGTGGTGTTTAAGAATACTGGATGATTTGGTGAGAAATAAAGAAATTAAGCATTGGACATTATTCTCTATCAGCTTTAGAATTCTGTACTTCAGAGACACCATCCCTCAAAAGACTGGAATTAGTGGGGACCAAATACTCCTTGAAAACTAGTCACATACTTCCCATTTGTCCTTTATTTGTTTTCCCCATTTTCATTATCTGCTTTCACCTCCTACTTTTCCCCAAGGTTTATACTGTTTTATTTTTACTCCGCTCAGCTCACTCCCATCCATAATCAGTGCTCAACATTTCTCTTCACTTTCCTCCTCCTGCATGGGCTGAGTTATGTGTTTCACATTACCCATGGTGAACAATCCCCTTTGAAGACAATGCCCATAAAATTAAACATCAGTTTAGATGTCTTGGAGGATTAAAATAAAATAAATACAGATGATCTAGTCTGTCCTTTGCAAATTAATATCTGTTTAGCTTTCACGGACACCCCCTTGTCGTGGGGAAAGAGCTTGTCTGCTCTTGTGAGATTGGGAGCTATGCTGGTGGTGGCATATGCCTCCAGTAGGGTCTCCCGTGCCAGACAGGTCTCAGCTGAAGGATCAGACAAAGTGTGTTCATGGACAAGATGGGCTCATTAGCCTTCAGGCAACCATCCTAGGAGAAGGAAAACTCTAACTCCAAACCCGGGCAGATGGAGCTCATTCAGCCGTGTAAGGCCATCCATCTAAGAGAAAGATACTCTAATCAAGCCTTTGACCTGAGGACTTTGCTGTCACCGTCCAAGCCTGCTAGGCCCTGGCAGATAAACCTCAGGTGTAAGCATGGGGCCAGTTCCACGCATGCTGCGCCTCACCTAAAAAATCCACTGCGCAGGCCCAAAGGGTTTACCCACACTTGCAAAGCCCTATAGCAACAGGTGAGGGACGAAACAGCAGGTGATAAGGTGAACTGGAAGTCACAGACTCAACCCTGCATGCAGGGGATTCAGAACATTGATCCCTCCATAACACCATTGTTTCCTTTGAGAACTCAGGCAGAATTAGTCTCCAGGAGAAAAGAGCATAGAAAGAATCGAGCCCTGCTATACCACCCAAAGAGACCTTTCACTGTGCTTTTTGCAAGCGGATTTGCCTATCCCACATTGGCCTTTTTAGTCATCAGCGCTTGTAGTAAGCATGGGTAAAGCCCTTCCCAAATCTTTGTGAAGTCAAGCCACCATGTTGATGATGATGATGAATATCTGTTTAGCCTAATACTGGTACTTCAGGTAAGGGTCATACATAAACAATGGATCTACAGTTGGGAATATTTTTGTGCTACTGAGGAATTATTTCTGTAATAATTTATCTTTCACAAGTAACACAGGAGGAAATAATAGATCACAACATATAAAGAGGCTTATTTAAGCTACATTAACTCATATATGTATGACATGAATTCAAAATGAAAGTGTTCTTTATTTAGTGTACTTTAGTTAATTCAGGAATGAACCATGATACAAATAGTAAGCATGTCTCCGTGAAGAGTCATAGAGAAATCTAAGTTATCACAAACCTTCTTCAAATTCATGTAAGTCACTGTCAGAAACAGTCACAACTGGTCAGGCAGCTGAACTAGATGATTCTTGTAGGTCCCTTCCAACATTCTGTTCTAAACTGTATTCACATTAGTGTTATATTATGTCTGAGTCTTGCATCTGTACCACCTCTGACTAATCCAACGTTTAGAAAAAAGAACTTAAAATATTCTAAAAAGTTAAGGATAGGGAAGGCTTTCCAATAGGGTGAGTATATATGGTATTTACGTTCATGGTGTCAAAGAAGGAAAACCAATTATAAATATAGTGCAGGGAAAAAATGCAGCATTAATTAACAGGCCAACTTCAATATTTAGTATTGAAATGCTACACAGCAGGAAAAAAAAATTCATAAGCAAGGGGACTTGTATTTGCCCACACCCCAAAAATCTTTCTTAAATGCATAATAAGTAGGACTACTAAGGATGCAGCTTTGCCCCTGTCCATCAGTTCTGTAGACCCATTATAGACGGCCACCAAGATGGTCAGTAAAGATTTGCCCTCAGTGAAGGTTGTCAGTGAAGTTGAAGTGACTGTCACCAACCACCTCGTTGTTTTTTATGTGCACACTTTCCAGGACAATCTGCTCCAAGGTTTTGCCAGGCACAGAGGTCAGACTGACTGGTCTGTAATTCCCTGGGTCTTCCATATTCTCCTTCTTGAAAATGGGGGTTATATTTCCGTTTTTCCAGTCATTGGGAACTTCACCTGGTTGCCATGATTTCTCAAATATAATGACCAGTGGCTTAGCAATTTCATTTGCCAGCTCCCATGGATGGATTTCATCAGGTCTCATGGCCTTGTGCACTGTAAGGTCCTTGAGAGGACAGTGGGCCTAAGGTCTTCATTCTCATGGTCCCTGCGTCTGCCTTCCAAGACTTAAGCAGCGTGGCTAGAGCAGTCGCCTGTGAAGACTGAGGCAAAGAAACCATTGAGAAACTCAGCCTTCTCCAAATCCAAGGTAGCCAGTAGGAAAAGAGTAGAAATATTGTATTAAACAAGCCAGAGAGACAGAAAAGCTAGAACAAATGAAATAGGCTCCTAATTTGCTTTATCATGTTTGAGGAAAGAACACATGATCTAAAACAAATTACTTATTTCATAGCAAGCCAAATAATAATAGATCCCTTTCTAAATATCCATATAAAAATAAATTCTATAAAATTATATTTTTAACAAGCATTTGTTGTCAAGAAATTTCTTGTTAATCGATGCTTACTGTAAAAATTCTCCACCAGTTATCAATTTTTAACATCTTGATTTTTAGTTTTACTCAGGATTTTCTTGGAACTTCTCATTCTGCAGGTGAGAAAGAGCTACCAGACTATACCATACTCTTCTGAGCACCAGTCATTTGCTTTTGCATTTTTTTGGTAGCTTTTTTTTCCCAAAAAACTAAATAACTTTGCCAGTGTTATTTAAAGTGTCCGTGTTTCCTACACACACTCCCCAAAGCTAGTTAACTGTGTTTGCTCCAAGCCTACCGGTTTTGAAAACCAAAAGGGTCACTGAGAATTCAGGTAGCATTATGTAACAGAAAATTTTGTTTGAGATGTTTTTCTTTTTTCTCACCATGTGGTTGTTTTCTTTTTGGTTTTTTGGTTGTTTGGTTTTTGACTTTTGTTTCTTTGTTTTTGTTTTGTTGGTGTTGTTTTGGGTTTAATTTTTTTGTGGAGGTTGGGATTTTTGGTAGGTTTTTGTTTGTTTGTTAGGTTTCTTTCTTCTGTAGCAGTGTAGCAATATTTTCTGAAAAGAAAATAGCAAATTCAGTTTTCGATTGTGAACAGCCTACTAAATTAAGAACTATCCCATTTTTATTGAACAGCCTATTATGTTACTGAGTGTATTTTCCTGAGCAGTTACTGTTAATTTACAATTTAATATGTTGTATGGGTTGTTGAAATTTTGTAGCAGTGTAGATTACCTTGTACTTGACTAGTACTGAATTTCATCTGCAGTCATGTTGACAAATAATAAGTAATGCAAGTAAATATGTCTCAGATATTTATAGTGTAAGAATATGCTAAAAGTATAGCCACTTTTCTGGTAATAGCCATACTCTAAAAATTACTTTACAAGTGTTTGCATCTAGTGATCTATAAATGCATTGTAGCCAAACTGTAATCTTTTAAAATTATTATTGGCCACATAAGTGAAAATTCATTGGAAGAAAAGCAAAATAAAAATTGCTTGTAAGAATGAACTGTCTGACTAAAGCCACAAAACTCTTGTTTTCCTAGAATTAATGGCATTTTGTTATTCAGAAAATTTAGCTTGTCTGAGTAATAGCAATAGATACACATGCATAAACACCTGTAAGTATATAGTGCATGAGATTCATATATATTCTTAGAGGTATATCTAGCTATATGTTGTTGGGAAATGTAGAATTAGGACAATAACACCTGAGACATCTGGACAGAATCTCTTTATCGATTT
Source organism: Agapornis roseicollis (assembly GCA_002631895.1). NCBI lineage: Eukaryota > Metazoa > Chordata > Aves > Psittaciformes > Psittacidae > Agapornis > Agapornis roseicollis. The sequence continues at coordinate 55,300 of NDXB01003891.1, forward strand.
CTATAGAGGTATAATTATTTTATGTAAAATCACTGTCCTGTGTTTAGCAGTAGGAGTCATTTTTTCTTCTTCATGGTACCTGGTGCAGCTGTGTTTTGACTTTCAGCATGGGAACAAAACTGATAACAGGAATGTTTTTAGTTACTGCTCAAATGTTTTACTCTGACCAAGGACTTTGTGAGTCTCATGCTCTGCCAGGGAGGAAGGGAGGCCGGGAGGAAGCAGAGACAGGACACCTGACCCAAACTGACCAAAGAGGAATTCCATACCATAGCACGTCATGCCCAGGATGTAACTGAGAGTTACCCAGAAAGGCTAGTGCTCTGTGAGGTTGGAGGAGGTATTTGGTCACTGCTCAGTTGGGGTGGGGTGTTGTGAGTTATCAGTTGGTGGTTGGTGAGATGCTGTATTCTCTTCCCTTGTTATTTTCTTTATCATTATTTTTATTGGTGGTAGCAGCAGTAATTTGTGTTATACCTTAGTTACTAAACTGTTCTTATCTCAACCTGTGGGAGTTGCATTTGTTTGATTCTCATCCCCATCCCTCTGGAAGCAGGGGAGGGCAAGAAAGGGGAGTTGAGTGAGTGAACGAGCTGCGTGGCTGGGTTTAAACCACGACAATGACATATGATTTGAATTTCTGAATTGAAACTGATATTAGTAGAGGTAAGCACTACCTATTTGCTGTATTGCTGTAGAAGCTTATACAAGTAATGTATGTGTTCTTATTCAGAAGAAGAAAAAAAAAAAAACATTTTTTGCCTTTACAGATAGAAAGACAAATATTCTTAATACTTGGAGAAAACTTTAATATCAATTAATATCAATTTGTTTTGAGCATCTTAGGTTCCACAGAAATACAGTTAATGGACTTAAACCATGAAATTTAATTGTAAGGTTCTAGAAGTCAAGGGTTGCTTTCATGTTTATTTCTGTTTGCAAACAGATCTTAAATTCCTCACAAACATAAACAGATATCAATCATCACTAACATCTTACCGAATGCATATTTTTCTAGTCCAAAAATAATGTTTCAGTTTCGTGTAATTTAAGCCAATACTGATATATTTGAATGTGTATCTTAGTCATCTACACAATTTGGAAAAATTTTAAATATTATTGCTAACAGTAACCCATTGAAAACTTTAGAAATAAAATTATACTTATTTGATACAGACTCAGTCATAACAGGTGCAAACATTTGCCACAAATACCATGTTTAATCTATAACAGAACAGAATAGTTCAGTTGAAAGGGACCTATAAGTACCATCTAGTCCAAATGCTTGACCGCTTCAGGGTTGGACAAAAATTAAAGCCTATTATTAAAGGTATTGCCCAAATGTCTCTTAAAACACTGTCAGACATGAAGAATCAGCCACCTCTAGGGAGCCAGCTGCAGGCTGCAATTGTTTCTTCTAGAGCTGAAGAAATTAAATATAATAATATTCTTCCCCATATAGAATCACATCCTTACTTACATCATGTTGGAATGTAATGTTCAATAGGTTTCAAAACATAATTATTAAGAAGTACATATTCTCTGTACACATGAATCTGCATTTTATTTTAGTTTTTATGCCTTTCTGAAAAATGTGGATACATATAGAATGAAGGTGTTTTTTTTTAGAAATAATGAAGAGAAATTATTGCAGCTGTTGTACATGAATGTCCGTTGTACTTTCTGTTCACTCAGACTAGAGTGTCTTAAGAAACATCCTATTCAAAGAGTCCTCCTTCTCAATGTGTGAAAATCATGACACATTTAAACTATGATTTACTATATAACTACTAAAGCATCACAATGACTTTCCTGAATCAGAAATATGTGTTTGAGTTCTCTTTTTTCCATTTGATGAAAACTATTATCTGTGTTTGCTTGTTTTCTTCAGGTCTGCTGTGGAAACTCCAGCCCATTCATTCTGATCAGCCACAGCTACATCTAAAGACCAGATCCTCAAATTATAACAACGAACATAACAGTGCATGCAAGTATTTCTTTTCCCTACCAAAACATCTCTGAGAATGATCCCCTAATTATTTCTCAAATCTTACACTATGCATTTTTCCTTAAATCTGTTTACAGTTAGATACAACTTTTGGAGCTTCAGTTAGAACTAAATTATGTACATCAATAATTCCCAAAGCTAATTCTTTAGTTAAAGAAGCAACTCAGAGGTGAAAATTATAGTTTATTCCTACTTCACTTCAGGTGTCATTTGGCTTCATAACTTACTGAAGCTTTCAGGTTAAAAAAGTCAAGCTGCGAATGAAGCTATTTATCATCAGACAAAACAACATGAAAAAAGAGTGAGGAATACAGAAGTTACTATATGATTAACATGTTAATTTGAATATTTTAAGAACTAGAATTATTTTTTAAAGTTAAACTGTTGTTCTACAACAAGAAAATAAAAGCATTATATTATATATTACAATGTATTTCTAACATATAGATATATTTTTCCAAGGGAAGTAAGAAGGCATCACATGGTCTGAAATGTTTGGTGCATGCTCTCAGAATACATGGGATAATTCAGGTTCCCAACAAAAGGACATGACCATAGATTTTACAAAAATTAATGTTTCTGGAATGCAAAGCTGATTGTATGTTATATTGAATCAAGGTCTTGACGTCCAGAGGAGGATCACAAAGATGATCAGCGGGTTGCAGCACCTCTCTTATAAAGACAGGCTGAAAAAATACAGGAATGGAGAAAAAGAAAAGAATCTATGAAATCTGTCAGGAAAACATTCAAAGGGCCCCTTTCCTTTTAAAATTTGAGAAATATCTGAATCTGATTACATTTTATTTTTGATAAAGGTATCAACAAAGGTGAATAGGGAGACTACTGTGTACAGACACCCATATACATTATATTCAAAATATAGATTCTTATAGTTGGGCTTGTTCAATCTGCAAAAGAGAAGGCTCCAAGAAAACCTTAGAACAGTCTTCCAATACCTGAAGGAGGACTTTTTACAAGGGCATTTAGTGACAGGACAAGGTGGGATGGTTTTAAACTGTAAAAGGGTAGATTTAGATCAGACATTAGAAAGAAATTCTTTACTGTGAAGGTGGTGAGGCAGGTTGCCCAGGGAACTGTGGCTGTCCCATCCCTGACAATGTTCAATGCCAGGTTGGACAGAGCTTTGAGCAGACTGGTCTAGTGACAGGTATCCCTGCCCAGGGAAAGAGTCCTGGATTGCTCACTGAGATTAACTGGGAAGACTAAGAAACTACAGGAAGGTGTGAGATGTGAAGGTAAGCCAAAAGAAGAGACAGTGCAACTAACAGTTTGAATTGAGGGAACATACCTTCTCCAGAATCCACCTGGTAATTCTCATATGGTCCATGAGAATTACCAGGTTCTCAGCAGCTAAGCACCTAGGAGAGTTATATCCTACAGCTGTGACAAATATGGAATGCTTTAGAAGACGAGTGCTTTCCCACCATCCTTCCTCTTAAAGTTACATAATATATCAAGGAGGAAGGAAAAAATTTCCTGAAGCACAGAATTGGTGCAATATAAGTACAATGCAAACAAGCATGATTAACAAACACAGACAAAATTATTTTCATTAATTGAAAGACCACGGTCAAATAAATTGCGGTACAGGGAAATTTAGTAAATAACTTCTGTATTAAAATGATACTCTTTTTCTTATATTCAGGTGTATTTTCCTGGTATTGGAGAGAAACAGATTACCTCATGACTTTCACCTAAAATTTCTATAGGCAGAAAGAACAAATTAGTGCAATATAATTCTTTCTCTAAGTCACCATTAACTCAGAAAACCTTACTGATTTTTCTTGCTTAGCAATAGTATCTTATACAGAAGAAAAGAAAGAAAGAGTTTAAGAAATTCTTGAAGGAATACCCATTTTTGATCATATACATATTTTACAATGCATATACTTTGCAAAGAAGGTGTGCCTAGCAAATTTTATACTTAATAATAACTGTCAAATAGCTGTAGCCCTTATTTTAAGACTAAGGGGGCATACTAATTTTAAATATGTTTGGTTCTGAGCAAATCATTCCATTCTGACAGAGTAATACTATTAGAGTAATATGCTCCTGACTCCTAAGCTGCATCTAACTGAACAGTGCTTATTACTGTCAAGCAAAGCAAAAGTCAAATACATATAATTTATTTTAGCTCTGTCATCTAACACAGCATGGAATACAAAGGTAGTGTCTAATGTGGAAAATGTAAATCCGGCTATAAATAACTTTAAAAAAACCCAAGCATAATAAAAGTAATTTATTTATTGAACAAGTACAGAACTTGCATTAATATTGCAGTGCTGTTAAGCAAACAAAAGAGAATATAATTACATGGAAATATGCCATTTGCAGATAACTTTCTCCAACATTTTTATTCAAAGTTTGTAAAGTTACATAAAAAGTTGGCAAAGCCAATTTATATGTCAAAACCTTGCCATAATCTTTCTATGTTGATATAATCATCAAACTCCTAGCATCAATAAAATACAAACTACATTTGTGTTGATTCTTCTCTAAGATTTCACCTGTGAAAATTTATTCTATCTGAACACAGTTATAGAAACTATTCCTGAAGGCAAAACCTGGCTTACACCTGTGGTTATAGGTTTTTCCACAGAATCACAGAACAACTGAAGTCAGAAGGGACTTCTGGAAGTCTTCTGGTACAAGCCCTCTGCTGAAGCAGGACCACCTACATCCAGTTGCCCAGGATCATGTCTAGTTTTTTTTTTAAAGATAAAAGCCCCTCTAAGAAGGGAAACTACGTGACCTACCTGGACAGTCTGCACCAGTGTTTACACTCTCAAGAGTGTGTCTTCATTTCAGCTGGGAAAATGTTAATTTTCTTCCTAGTAGCTGATATAGTGCTGTGTTTTGCCTTTGAGCACATTTGAGCAACCTGGGCCAGCAAAAGGTGTCCCTGCCTGTGGCAGGGGATTGGAACTTGATGATCTTTAAGATCCATTCCTACTCTAAGCATTCTATGGTTCTATGACTCTATGAATAATGCTGATAACACACCAACATTTTAGTTGTTGTTAAATAGTGCTGACCCCAAGTCAAGGACTTTTAATTTTCCCATGCTCTGCCAATGAGAAGGGGCATAAGAAGCCAGGAGGAAGCAGAGACAGAACTCAAAATAGCCAAAGGCATATTCCACACCATAGTATGTCATAATCAGTACAGAAACTGAGGTGAGTTTGATGGGAGCCACTTGTTGATTGCTGCTCAGGGAGTGGCAGGGCAGCAGTCAGTGAGCGGTGAGCAATTATATATCACTTGTCGTTCTTGGATTTTATTTCTCCCTTTCTTTTTGTTGTCTCCCTTTTCATTGGTATTATTATTGTCAATTAATAAGTTATTAAAGAACTCTTATTTAAACACACATTTTACCTTTTTCTAGTTCTCCTCCCCATTCCACTGTGGGGAGGGGAGTGTAAGCTAGTGGCTGCATGGTACTCCGTTGCCAGTTGGGGTTAAACCACAACACAGTGAAAAGCTATTTTCTGACATTCAGATGGAAACTCCTACACTTTGGTTTGTGTTCATTGCCTCTTGTCGCTGGGCACCACTGAAAAGACCCTTCTGCTTCCTCTTTTTACCCTCCCTTCAAGTATTTATATACTTTGACAAGATCCCTTTTGAGCCTTCTCTGATAGAATCATAGAATAGTTAGGGATGGAAAGGACCTTAAGATCATCTAGTTCCAACCCCCCTGCCATAACCAGGGTCACCTCACACTAAACCATGCCACCCAAGGCTCTGTCCAGCCTGGCCTTGAACACTGCCAGGGATGGAACATTCACAATTTCCCTGGGCAACNATAACCAGGGTCACCTCACAGTAAACCATGCCACCCAAGGCTCTGTCCAGCCTGGCCTTGAACACTGCCAGGGATGGAACATTCACAATTTCCCTGGGCAACCCATTCCAGTGCCTCGATACCCTAGCAGTAAAGAATTTCTTCCTTATATCCAATCTAAACTTCCCCTGTTTAAATTTTAACCCATTACCCCTTGTCCTGTCATTACAGTCCCTAATGAAGAGTCTATCCCCAGCATCCCTATAACCGCCCTTCTGATACTGGAAGTCTGAACAATCCCACTCTGTCAGTCTTTCCCCAGGTGAGAATCTCTAGTTTCTTCATCATTCCTGTGGCCCTTAGTTGGACTGCTGCCACCATGCCCATGTCTTTCTTGTAATGGGAAGCCCAGAATGGAACATAAAGCTCCAGGTGTGGGCTTACCAGTATTGAGTAGTGAGGAAGGATTACCTTTACCTGCTTTGTAGCAAAGGCATGTTTCTGGCTCATGCTCAACCTGGTGTCACCCAGGACCCCTAAGTCCATTTCTGCAAAGCTGCTTTCCAGCTGCATGACCCCCAGTATATATTGGTTCATGAACCTCTTCTGTTTGGAAGTGAAAGTATTAGCTAAACCTGACCATAATCTTTGGATCTGAAACCATCAGGACCATAAGAGACAGGAGCTGCAGTGATGGGGAAATTAATGCTTTCTTCCAACTCCTGAAAGTTGGGCTGCAGAACAAGACTGGAAATCCCCAGGACTGAAGAAGACCCTAGGGGAAGAATAAACTAGCCTGCAACACAGGGCTATGAGCTCCTCAACACTTTGAAATAAAAGAGTTACCTATACCTGGGCTATATGCAATATATAATTTCTGCTTTAGTAACCTAAAGTTTCTATGAGCTGCCATACCCAGTTTTAGATTGCAGATGCTCTGGCATCCCTAGCAAGAAATGAAAACTCACCTGCACTTTGGAAAACTGATGTGTTTCTATGAATGATTTCAGCTTTTAATTGTTTTATCACAGTAATCTTGACCAGCTCTAGTTATTAACATAAAATTTTCCCATCTGGTGCTGACATTTAAACAAGTTTGGTATTCAGCTTTAAATACTAGCTTCTGAATATTCAGACTATGCATTTAAGAATTTTAATAGATATTCCTTTATGACATTACACAATTATTTCATTGCATTTTGTAATTATACCTTATAAATGTGATTGCATGTATTTACACTAATTACACAATTACAGATAATTTCATGAATTATGGAAACACACAAAGAGTGACTAAGCTTTACTGAAAGTAAAAAGTAAATCTGCAAATTACAGATGGGCTTAAGTAAGCATTGAGAAAGTAAAAGGATTCTATCCAAAGTTTCTCAAATTAAGCATTTCCTTCCAAAACACCTTAGTATAAAACAAACCTTATATTAGATAAATTCACGGTTAATTTGGTAAACTTCAATTTATTGCACTTAGTTAATATACTGAAAGTTCTTCTAAACAGTCTTCCTGTAGTCATATGCTCTGTTATGAAGATATTTATATATACAATCAGGCACACTTCAATTCTGTGAAAATTTCACTGAAGCGAATGATGTGCTTGTGTTCTAAGCATACATACAGTGTCACTAAGTATGAAAAGCTACTATTTCAGAGCTTTAAGATGAACTGAATATATAGAGATAGAAATCATATAGTTTATCATCACAATACAAATTACCTATCCACGTTCATCTCCTGTGGTTGAGTGAATCTTTTCATAACAAAATAGAAAAGGATAAAAAAATATTTTCAAAATGATTGTGGTGATATACCCTATACAATGAAAGTGACTGCAATGCCTATAGAGACGAACGCTGTCATGAAATTTTTTAAATTGGAAAAAAAAAAGTGTTTGCTCCAATAACAAAAAAAAAAAAAAAAAAAAAAAAAAACCAAAAACAAACCAAAAAAAAACACCCCCAAACAAACAAAACCCCCCAAACCCCATAATTCTTGAATTTTCATGTCTAAAACCTAAATTTTGTCGTGGAAATGTTGTTCANAAACCAAACAAACCCGCAACCAACCGAAAAAAAAGCACCACCAAATCACCGAGTAATAGATCACAGAATCATAGATTAGTTAGCATGGGAAAGGACCTTAAGATCATCTAGCTCCAACCCCCTCTGCCATGCGCAGGGACACCTCACACTAGACCAGGTTGTCCAATGCCCTGTCCAACCCGGCCTTGAACACTGTCAGGAATGAGGCAGCCACAGCTTCTTTGAGCAACCTGTTCCAGTGTCTCATTAATCCCACAGTAAAGAGAGTGAGAATTTCTTCCTTACATCTAACCTATATATCCCCTAATTTCTAACCCATTACCCCTCGTCCTATCACTACAATTCCTGATGAAGAATCCCTCCTCTCTAGCACTGTTTTAGGCCCTCTTCAGATACTGAAGTTCAGATCTCCTTTCTGAACTGATTAAGAAAATAGCATGATGAAAATCAAAGACGCTTCTCTGAATATTCGGTATTTCTTTTCAAGTATTTGTATTATACCAAATAAGTTTATTAAAGCTAAAAGACCTCATAATGGCAAAGTATATTATATACACCCACTGTCCTCTGACAAGACTTAATGGATTCAAATATATAGAGCCCAAATTTTGCAAATACTTATGCATGCGTGTGTTTCTGTTTATTTATGTTTATATTGTTGTATTTATATCACAAGATGTCCAACAGAAATGCTTAAATATATTCCTGATAATAGTCTTTTTTAATGATACTGTAACATTCATTTCTATAAATGTATTTAATAATACAGACCTCTCACAGAAGAATAACAGATATTAGAATTTTCACAATTTGAAAATGGCTTACATAACCATTAACACAGATATTATAAAAGCTTACCCAATAGACATTAATAAAGCTGTTACAGATAGTTCATATTTGATAATGTGCTCAGCTTATAGCTGCATCAGAAGAAAGTGGTTTCATTTCATATTTAAATTTTATGTGCCACACCTGCAATGATTTTGATAGGAAAGAAATGCATAGCAACACACCAGTGGCCCAGATCCTATGTGTATAACACCCACAGAATGTTATAATTTTCTTGTATGACTAATGGATTTTTACAGCAATGAAAAGCCAAAAAGATAACAACATACTCCATATGCATGTGCAGTAAACAAACAACTGAAAACTTGTCATTTAGGATTTTAACAATTTGACACCACACTTCACAGCTTTATAAAATGAAGAAGCAAGAACAGGTCAGGAAAAATATTACAGATGTATTGAAAAGCATACAAATAACACCTTCAGGGAGTACTACAAATGATGCCATGGAAGATTTAAAACTGGAAGAAGGTAAAAAATATCATCATGGAAGCAACAAGCAAATTTAGAATTGATTCATTATACTAGCAAAAAAAAATCCAATTTGGAACAGGACTGAATGTAAAGAAATTGGCCAGAGACACTAATCCAGAAAGAAACAAGTGTTTTGGTCCTGCCAGTTCATCTACTAATGCATAGTCTTGAAGGACTTGGGTAATTAGCTGTACCAAATATAATCAAGTCACCAGGCCTGACCACGTACCTTCACTTCTGCTCCTTCACTTTATGCTATAAGTCAGCTTGATGACAGCTTTGTAGCTTAACTTAATTGTCATTGCAGCCACCCCATGTTGATTTATCATTTCAAGAACCCTTCATTCTAGGCGATTAGTTAACAGCTTCAGCCAATTTAGTAGTAAGACTTAAGCAACAAGCACATATTTTAAATGAGTCAACTTAATGGATTATATCTGATAAAATTCCTAACATAGCCTGAAAATTAAATGAACAGTTGGCAATAACTGCCTTCTAAAAATATGTTAATTATTAATAATAAAATCTTTAATTCATATCTGATCTTTGATTCATATCTTTTCTCTAATGAATTGAGTTTGAGGACTACAAACTATGAGCATGTAATAGTATTTCAAGAAGGGATGGCAAAAGATTATTCTGTAAGGCCACGGCCATCTTACAGTTAGTGGAAAACATATTTTCCTTATGTCATACTGAAATAAACAGGGATCTTGCTATCAACACTCTTGTCAGGTTAACTGGATTTATAATTTCTGTGGCCCACAGAGTTTAGCTGTGAAGAAGAATCCAAGTCATCCAACACTGAAAAATAACAGGTATAAGTATCCACATGTGCTGAGATAGTGGGAATTTGCAAACGGAGGTTAAGTAGGTGGAGATCAAGAGGTCACTGGTGAACAAACAGGCATTACAAAAGGGCTTAAGATCATTATAACCATCAGGCTTTTCCAGGCTCTCAGAAGAGGCTGTGCAAAAGCAGAATAATGGTGTTCACCAGAGTGTTATGGCATTTTCTTGAAATGGGAATTTTTCCCTGCAGAAAACAAAAATAAAATACTGTCCAGCTCAAATTTAGCCTGACTTTAATAAATCATTAGTACTTTTGGCTGGCAATTCTCTACTGAAACATTTTTCTCCTTGTAAAATGCCTCTATTCTCTAAATAAATCTTTCACCATAATGTACTTGCTTAAACTCTCTTCTGACAGAACAAACAGGGGTTTGAGACAGCACTGCTTATAAGGTTTCTGCCCCAAACTCTTTCTCTTACCTCCCAGCACCCATCCCTGACTCTTATGCCTACATGTTTGCTGCTGAATTAGGAGCCATGGAGCTTCACAAGTCCATGACTTCAGGCAATCACGTACTGAAATCTAGGCCAACAGTCATAGAGGTTCTCGACTGATATGTAAATAAATAAATAAAGTCTAGTTCAACAGACCCTCGAGGTATTTGGTTGGACTGTCTCAGGGCTGTCTTTGTTTCACTTCAACTAATGTGGTTGTCCTTGTTTCACTTCAACTAATAAGCTAGCTGTGACTGCTCACAAGGCTTTTCAGTGTTAGGCAGCAATGGGAAGCCACAACCAAACAATCTTCATTAAAAACTACTAAGCAGCCCCAGAGAGAATCCTTCATTTCATAAGTGTGCAAAATACTGTATAGGTTCAGCTATCAAAGATTTACTCAGTGGTATTCCAGTGTGACAGCTGAAATACATGTAAAAAAAAAAATAAAAAAAAATGCAAAGAACATCCAACCATGCCACCACACCACCCCACCACCCCCGGACAGGCCAGAACAGGATTCCAAGCCTGAAATACAAATAGAAAACGTAATCAATTCTTAATGTCACTCTGAAATACAAGAACTGTACTGCCAGACTCCAGAAACAGTGAAAATGTGTTTGAGACTAGTAATTCAGTAGTTACCAGGGCACTGATAGCTACAATGTCCACTCCTGCTACATAACAGAGATCCTAACTGAGCTGTTGATTTGTTTACGTACTGCCAGAAGCATCAAAATACTATTTGAATCAAGAAGGTCAACACAAAGAATGAACATCTTTGCTCCTAGTGATGCTCTTGCCAGATATTCCATGCTTCAGGTACAGAAATATAAACTAATGCTGCATTTGCATGATGTCTGCAGTCAGCTACCTACTGCTGCAACTCATAAGCTTTTAATAAAATGCCTTTTGAGAGAGTTCATTCATGTGTACAATAGAAAACTGATAAAATGCCTTCACTTCCCTAGTATAAATGTGGAAGAGATAGCATTTAGCATGACTCCTTTGAAAGGACAAAGACAAATGGAGCATAATGTTTTACTGAAAGGAATACCATGACAGGGCTAGAGGACTCACTAATGCTGCGGCATTACGGTTACTGGATGAAGAACTGGCTAAAGGGCAGATCTCAAATGGTTGTAGTGAATGAGGCTACACCTGGCTGGTGATCAGTCACCAAGGGTGTCCCTGAGGGTTCAATTCTAGAGCCAGCGTGATGCTGATGATACAAAACCGGGAGGTGCTGTTGACTCTCTTGAGGGACAAGAAGCTTTGCAGAGAGATCTAGATAAACTGGGGCATTTATGAATAAACTGAGCAATTATGAATGACATGAAATTTAACAAGTCAAATGTGGATCCCACACCTAGGACAAAGTAATGCCTGGCGCAAGCACACTGGGAGATGAATGGCCCAAGAGCAGCCCTGCAGAAAGGGATCTTGGGGTGCTAGTTGACAGTGGGCAAAATAGGAGTCAGCAGCATGCTCTGGCAGCCAACAAGGCAGACTGCTTTCTGGGATGTGTCAGACAAAGCATAAGCAGCTGATCAAAAGATCAGTGTTGGTGTGGTCTCACCTTGAGCAGTGTGTGTAGTTCTGAACCCCACAACTTAAGGATGTGAAGTTCCTTGAATGTGTCTACAGGAAGGAAACAAAGCTGGTGAAAGGGCTGGAAGTCATGTCCCATATAGAGAAACAAAGGACTTAGGGTTTGTCTAGCTTGGAGAAAAGGAGGCTTGAGGGGTGACCTCGTTGCCCTCTGCAGCTTCCTGAGGAGGGGAAATGGAGAGGGAGATGTTGATCTCTTCTCCCTAGCATCCAGTTACAGGATGCACAGGAATGGCTCAAAGCTGCGCCACAGAAGGTTTAAACTGGCCATTAAGAAGCATTTCTTTACCAAGAGGGTGGACAATCACTAGAACAGGCTTGCTAGGGAGGTGGTCAATACACCAAGCCTGTCAGTATTTAAGTGATTAAGTCCCTACTTAGCACTGGTGAGGCTGCACTTTGAAGAAAGACACTGAAGTGCCAGACTATGTCCATGGAAGAGCAAGAGAAACTGATGAAGGATCTAGAGAAAAGATCTTATGAGGAGTGGTTGAGGGAACAGGAGTTGTTTGGTCTAGAGAACAGGAGGCTCAGCTTATCACTCTCTGCAACTACCTGGGTATTGTCTCTTCACCCAAGTAACAAGTGACAGGACTTTAAGATGGCAATGGAAGTTCTACCAGGGAAGGTTTAGATTGAATATTAGGAAATAATTCTTCACCGAAAGGGTTTTCAAACATTGGCACAGGCTGCTCTGAGAAGTGCTTGAGACAGTCATGGTCCCTGGAGGTATTCAAAAGATGTGTAGATCTAGCACTTGGGGCACGGTTTAGTGCTAGACTTGGCAGCACTAGGTTAACAGGTGAACTCCATGATCTTAAAGGTATTTTCCAACCTAAATGATTCTATGAAATTGGATAAAAGCTGACATACAAAATTTTAATGAGGAAGGAGATTAGCAATAAATGGCTATTTCTTCCTTTTAACTAAAAATACTATTTCTTAGTGGTTTTATTCCAGCTGAATAAAAGATTGGTAATTCTGAAAACAGTATATTTTTAAATTATTTCTAGTGCTAAAAAGAATGAAGGATTAATGACCTGATTACTCTTTAATCAGTATCTCTCAAGAAAGTTATCTGATAATTTTAAATGCAGCAGGTATACCCTAACATTCAAAAGATTTAGCATAAGAGTTAGAAAGCACAAGTTAAGAGCATTTCTCAGTAATGTTATATTCTCAGAGGGTGAGCTGCTGAATTTTGGGGCAGGTTGGTATCATCTAGTTCACATAGGATTCTGATACAAAAGGCACAAGTCAGGGAAATAACCCCACTAAAGTATAAATGTGGGATCACTGATAGCTAATGGAAAGTCAATCCTTTTGTCCTTTCTATTACAAGACCACAATGTATAAAATGAAACTGAATACACCTGAAGTGGTACATCCTAAATATAAAAAGCAGGTCACAACATACACCAGAAAATTGAAAATATGATCCTCACCAGCTTAACCTTTTCCAACTACCAGTAAAAGATTAGGGGAGTGAATGAAAGAGATTCTTACATCTAATACCCATTGACAGGAACAAGAACAAAACTCTGCTCAGCTGTGAAGTATGATCTGTAGCAAACACAAAGTGAAACTATATATATGAAAGGCTTGGCTAGATATTAGCAGTGTTATAGATAATACTGCAGTAAACTAAGGTAGTGTTGCTTTGGCCATGAGAGTCTAGGACTGCAGGCAAGACAAGGTTTATTGGGAGAGGTAAAAGCCTTTATTGGACTAGCTGGTATAACTGAAAAAAATAAGCTGACAGGCCTGAGATGCTCTCTGCTGATTCTAATCATACCAGTTGGAGCCTGACGAAAGAATCTGTTTCTCTACAGTCCTGTCTCAGGAAACCATTAGTCCCTGAACTACAGACAGAGAGAGAATCATTTCTGAAACCTGTATCATCTCACAGAATCTTAGAGCCTTAGTTTATCTAAAAAAAATATTCCTGGTAGTTACTGAAGTACCATGTACCTGTATAGAGCTGAAATAAACTCACTTTTTAGAAATAGAATTCTGCTATGTTTTGACACAGGTTCTAAAAGCAGCAAAAAAGTACATGAACGATGCATTTTTGATGAAAACGTACATAGGACAAGTTTCATCTGAATGTAAAGGTAGAAGTTCTCTTCTCTTTGAAAAGTCTAAATTCAAATGGAGTACATTTTTTTGCTGCTGATCTGTTTTAACTGTTTCATCACACTTATATTCTGAAGTAGGCATATTTAATACCAGAGGTATTGGTTGCCACAAAAGAACAACAGGCTCTTAAAGCTACTCTGTAGCAGAAGCTGTAGAAAATATTAGCAGATAAAGCAGATAAATGAAGCCTCAGGAAAGATTCTCAAGTTATGTAAATCAGTAGTGAAATTACTTTTTTAAACTAACTGCATGTTCTGAAACCATGCAGAAGTGATGATATACTATAGTACAGGTTGAAAAAAAATTAAATATGCATATAAGGTCTTTATTAGAGTCAACTATAGGCCATAAATAATATTTATGTAATATTAACTGAAGAAGAACTAGGTACTAAATTAAAAATTATCAAGCAAGAACAGAAATGGTTGCCTTGAAACAGGCGTCATGCAAAATAGCAGGCTGTCAGGAAACAAATCTATTCTAGCATTTAGGGACACAGCAATAAAATGATAGCATAGCCAGAGCTTGCTTATAATTGCCAAATTGAGTTATTCAATTATTGATGTAACGATGGTCACTGTCAGTTTACTTTTTCCCCAGCTGTCACTCTCTTAAAAGAAGTAAAGATCAGGGACACTGACCTCTGCCATCTTTTTGACTTTTCATGCGGTAGGAAAACATTAGCAAAGGATAATTACAATGTTTTGCACAAATCATTCAATTAAGGAATCAAATTTTTCCCATTCATTCTCCATCAAAAAACATACACAGGAGAAGTTTGCTGAGTAATTACTTACTGCACTTTTCCTTATATAGAGAGAAAATAATGTTATAACTGCTAAATTTTCATTACATTTTTCTGCTCTCTGCGAACATATAATTGGTTAAGCATTTACAGTCTATATATTATTTATGCTATCAGTGCTATAGAATGTGTATTTAACATAAATCACCTATATACAACTGTAAAATTCATTTTGAAGTGCTAACTTCATGTTAAGTGTGCATAAAGCCCCTGACCTGATCATAAATCTAGCGTTCATCATTTTTCTCATTTTTAGCACGGCAATATCTGTTTCAGAATTTCAATAGAAGTAAGTGCAGAAGGAGAGGGGAATGTTCCTCTTTTTTTAGAATAAGCATCTACCTCTTTCTCTGTAACTTCTTTTTTCAATCAATATTTAAGACTTATAATATTCACATGTTGTTCAAATAGTGTCCGTTATCTAATTCTGCCTCATTCAGCCAAATGTATCTCCTTATGATTAAGACATGAAAGTCAGGCCCATTGTACCCAAAAAATTACATATGCTCATGACTTGGAAGTTGTCTCATGAAGCTTTTGAAATGAATTGAAGATTTTTAAAAAATGAAACACTGATTCCAATGACTTATGTACTGGATAGTACTGTTCAATGATCCAATCAGAGTAGAAAGGATTCATCAGAAAGGGAACAATTCCTGATATTAATTGCCTTGCTGGATCAATATCTGAACTGTCTTTTAAAGTCCAGTACTGGTAAGTAGAAATTACAAGTCATTAGAATCTGAAGGCTATTTGATGAATGATATGGAGCCGATAGAAAATCTCAGCACCCAGTAGCTGTGTTACAAGTCATCATCACAGCTGTTATTTCTACAGCTATTCCAAGACAGACATTATCAAAGAATGAAATATACTGATGCTGGAAGCTTTTAGCTGCAGCATAGTTTTTCCTTTAAGATTCCCATGTCACTGTGATTAACATGGCTTCCTCCCTGATCCCCAGTCTAGTATAAGATGATTGATACTACATTAGCTACTAAAATGTCTAAATCTATTTGTTCTTAATGTTTTGCTCTCACATGGTGATCCTTATTTGAACAAAAAAGCAGAGTCAGGTAGCATGGAAAATCACTAGTCATTTCCATCCATGATGTAACTTTCTAAGGAGGAACACAAAAGAATAAGTTCTGAACAATAAATTTACTCACAGAAGCTATATATGTTCCTTTATGGAAGCTAAAGTTCTTATGAAGGATCTTCAGAGGCACATATGGAATGGACACTAACACCAAATATTGACCATCAGATTATGGAATGTACATCTGTTTTGTCACTTAAAAATAACTATGCTGTGTGATTTTATTACTGAATTGTAAAGTTAAAATATTGCAGCACAAAAACATTCATAATTTTCCCTACAAATCCAAGGAAAGGGTAATAGTGATGGTAGCCAACATGGCAAACACTATATGAATACTAGTTGTCTAGATTAAAGACTGTGAGAATTTTAGCAATTTCATGTTACTGCATTAAAAATTTATGAGAATGCATACATGATTGTATTAAATAATCCATACTCCATTGTCCTTGTTTCAGCTGGAATTTTCTTTCTAGTAACTGGTGCAGTGCTGTGTTTTGAATTTAGTCTGAGATTAATTCTGATAACACACCAATGTTTTGGCTGTTACTAACTAGTGCTCACACAATCACAGGCACAGCTACAGGTTGGGCAGAGAAGCAATTCAGAGCAGCCCTGCCGAGAAGGACTTAGAGGTGTTGGTTGATGAGGAAATGAACATGAGGCAGCTGCAGTGTGTGCTCACAGCCCAGAAAGACAACCTTATCTGGGCTACATCAAAAGAAGCATGACCAGCAGGTTGAAGGAGGCGATTCTGCGCCTCTGCTCTCATGAGACCTCACTTGGAGCATTGTGTGCAGTTCTGGTGTCCTCAACATAAAAAGGACATGGAATTGTTGGAACAAGTCCAGAGGAGGTCCACGAGGATGATCAGGGGGCTGGAGCACACCCCTTATGAAGACAGACTGAGAAAGTTGGGGCCTTTATCCTGGAGAACAGAAGGCTCCTTGGAGATCTCACAGAAGCATTCCAGTATCTGAAGGGGGACTATAGGGATGTTGGGGAGGGACTCTTCATTAGAGACTGTAGTGACAGGACAAGGGGTAACAGGTTAAAACTTAAACAGAGGAAGTTTAGATTGGTCACAAGGAAAAAATTCTTTACTGTTAGGGTAGTGAGGCACTGGAAGGGGTTGCTCATGGAAGTCATGAATGCTTCATCCGTGGCAGTGTTCAAGGCCAGTTTGGACTAAGCCTTGGGTGGCATGGTGTAGTGTGAGGTGCCCCTGCCCAATATATAAAGTGGGGGGACTCGACCTTGAATGGACTGGTCAATGCTTGGGTTGGGCTGAGTATCGGTCAGCAGATGGTGAGCAATTGCATTTTGCATTTTGCATTTGTTTCCTTTTTTCCCTTTCTGCTTTTAGCTTTACGTTCTTTCCCCTTGTTATTTCTTTTATCATTAGTATTAGTATTATATTGTACTTCAGTTAATAAACTGCTCTTATCTCAACCCATGGGTTTGATTCTTTTGAACCCATTCTTTTGATTCTTCTTCCCATCTCACCTCATGGGGGTGAGGGGGCAAGGAAGGAATGAGAGAGTAGCTGAATGATGTTCAGTTGCTGGCTGCGTTTAAACCATGAGAGTACATCAGAAACTGTTTCGCCCATGACTTCTGGTAGTTTATACTCTATTCTGAAGCTCAGGTTTTCTGAAAATTGTAAATACAGACAGCAGTTTCAGAGAGATTGATTGTGCATAAGCTGATGGGTCAGGTTTCAAGTCACCATGGAAATTTTTAGACTGCACCTATTTTTTAGTAGTTGAAAAAGGAGTGGAAATCAGTGTGGAACTAGAGAACCTTGCATTCAGAAAAACCTTCTTTAACAAAATTTGGATAACAAGATATTTGTAGGTGTTAACAGTTAAATAGCTAACAGTTGGTGATGTAACACAGTTTGCATGAGGAATTTTGCTAAAAAGTTTAGATGCCTGGGATGCATATTCATCTTTTGATTTTATGAAATTAGGTGGATGGGAGGATGCACTGTAGCCGAGGTAATAGTGAAAAATATGCACTAAGGTGAGAATATAAAATTGTGTAACACTGAAGAAAATATTTTGAATTCTAGGAGACTATGGACATCTAATATATTGCCAGGCATTACATCAGATGTGGCTATTCAACAGCATATATGGCTACTGCACACTTTTGGAGAGGTGTTCCTTAATATTTTATATTTCAAAAGCTAATACTTTCTTATTAAACCCCATGGTTGTAGTATAGCTTCTGCCCCTAAAAGGAAAACACACAGGAAAGCCTCCCTTTTGTCTTTGTAAATCTTAGCCATCATGAACATCTCTTTCCAGAATTACCAACTAGAGGTTCTGCTGAGAACTTAAAAAGATAAAATTTTTTTGATGTTTTTCATTATTTTACACCACCTACCCATCTGCTTTGGAATTGTTGGGGTACCCCACTTTGGTAACCTAAGTCTTGGCTAATTTGTCAGATCACATTTTATTTTGATAAAGTTATGAATTGGAACTGGAACAAAACATTCTCAAAGTCTATAAACTGAGAATACTGGAAGGTAGTATAGATGGTCTTCTAAATGTCAGCTTAATAAATTTTGCAATGTTCATTTCTTTTTAGCAGTGAGCTAAGTTTTCTGATGCTACTGTTAAAAAGTCTGTCTCCATACTTTGTAAGAATGTTTTTAAACTTGCTATGGCAAGTGTTTCATGAAATGTAAAATTAAAAAAAAAAAAAATCATGGTGCATATAATGCTGAAGAATCAGGTTTAGAAACAATTATAAATTGCCTAAACCATCTTGGCACAAAATGAAGGTATTATGCCACTCTAAATATTTTATTTCTAGAAAGTCTCAGGCAGCATTTTGTCCACAAGAGATAGAATATTCTTAGTTATTTTCTCCCTTTTCCTCTCCCATNGTAAAATTAAAAAAAAAAAAATAATCATGATGCATATAATTCTGAAGAATCAGGTTTAGAAGCAATTATAAATTGCCTAAACCATCTTGGCACAAAATGCAATTATTATGCCACTCTAAATATTTTATTTCTAGAAAGTCTCAGGCAGCATTTTGTCCACAAGAGATAGAATATTCTTAGTTATTTTCTCCCTTTTCCTCTCCCATTTATAACTGCCTCAGATCACAGGGAAGCCAAGAGCAAAAGTCCTGACTGCAAAGTGTGGAGGAATGGTTAAAACAAAGGGGTTATGTTTTCATGCAGTAACTTTCTGGGAAGGAGTCAGATAAGCACAGTGTACACCTGACGTAATCCGAAGCATAGGCGGACTGTCCTTGAGGCTGTGTTCCGGAACTGTAGAGAAACTGTACTAAAAGTAACAATGTAGATCAAAGGGGGAAATGCAGAGCTAAAAGTAGAAATGTAAGCTCACAAGAATGTAGTAAAAAGATACAATAAGCGGTAGTGTTGACTTTATCCAATCATGAGCTCACTTTTGCACTATGTATTAGCTCATTAGGAGCACTATAACTGTAACCAAGTAACTGCTAATAAACGAGATCTGCTGATCATTTCCTAGTGTGTGAGTGAGCTCAGTTTGTCTCCTGCCGACTCCGACAGCAAAGTGCTTAGTCCTATTGTTAAATCTGCTTATAAGCAGAAGAAAAATATTAAAAAAAATAAGCAGAAAAAAAAATTAAAATGTGAGAATAAAAAGTCTTAATATGCAAGGTAATTTTTGAAACTAACTGGAAGAACAGTAATAAGCATAAGGGTCTAATCTGCATACCGCTTGAAATTGTAAACTGATTGAGACAGAATTAAAGATGTACAAAAACCTAAAGATGTACAAAACCAGCACAATTTAAAATCAGTAAGAAATTTGATACAGATGATAGAAATGTGAAACATAAAAAGAACAAATACAGAGTAAACATCAAGAACTACTTCTAAATACAGCTGGCTAACATTCTTTTTGGTAGCCTAAAGGGTATGTCTGTTGAGAGAAATGCAGCAATGCAAACAAGTAGGAATTAGAAGGCAGTAATGTATCAAAATAGAAAAACTTTGGTGGACTCATGTGCTATCATTTTACTAATGCTATGAACTGGAAATACAATACATAAAAAGGCAATCTCACCTTCGCAAAATTCCAGAATTCTGTATTTCTTTTGTTTATTATATCACTATAAGAAATCAATTCTGCTGATCAACTTTCAAATGTCTTTGAAAGATGTGAATACTGAGTTTGAAATCAAAAATTGTGGGCAGGCAGTCTGACAACAGACATTTTCTGAGCAATCCAGAGGCCTCAGTGTAAGGCAGCCTGCCTGAGAATAGTAATGAAGTTAAACTGAAGGCCATGGATTAGGAAGTCAAGAAAACACCACCGGCAGAGAGGCAAAAGCAAGAGTGAAGAAAACATCACTGGTAGTAAAGGAGAAAGCAAGATAATCTGAAGGCCAAGTTCCCAAGACAGAGCTATCCAGTCATAAGCATTGTTAAGGGTTAAGGTGTCCAATCAGTAACTGCCAAATCGATGTAGCTGTACCGAGAAATTCCTATATAAGGCTGGCAGTTTGTCTAATAGATCGGCATTCGTTTGATCACATTGATCATCTCAGTGCTGTCCGTGACTCCCGCGCCAGCAAAAAATGTGTGTCACAACAACTGCAATTACAGTATATATAAACAGGAGTGCAAGAAAATGGAGAATGCTCATGAAGTTCCAGGTAGTGCAACACAAAGCACTGTGCACGCCAGCATGCAGACATATACGTACCCCAAAGTTTTAGGTAGTTTACTTAAAACTCTTTTTTTCTCTAAAACTGGGGCTGTCAAGAAGAACAAATTATGAAATTCGCTCCAGAGCACATGCATCTTGGTGTTGGTCCTATCAGTCACAGTTTAGGACCACTGAGAAACTACCTTTTCAAATTACACTTTCTGCAGTGTAACAAAATTTAGGTTTCACTGTTCAACTATTTTCAGTAAATATTTCTATATTCTATAATAATCTCAGATTTTGCTGTGTAATGATTCTAGAAAAACTCTAGCTTAACCCCCACTTCGAGACTATTTAAAGTATGAATTCTGAATGAAGTGTTGTTTCCTAATCTTAGCTGCCAAAAAATTATTGCTTTTGTATTAGATTCTGCAATAGAACCCACAGTAAAATTTAAATAATGTTTAAAAGCTTGAATAACAAGGATATTTGAATTTGCATTAATGTTATCATAGTATGTGGGCAACAATTTTAACTGGAAAGGTAAAATTTTTACTGGAAAGTAATCTGAATTAATCATTACCTAAAGAGATTCATCTACAGACTCAGTACGTAAAAATAGCTTTAGTCTCAAAACCATGCATGAGAATATTAAGATACTTGATTCACAGTTTTTATTTAATTTAGCTCCTCTTTTACATCCGTTTTTACACAGCGAGGAATCAAACATTATAGTCATTAAGTTTTCCACATAATTCAACTTTATGATGTAAAGATGGTCATGCACACAAACAAGGACAGTGCTGCTCAGGCAGTGCAAAACCTGTCATGTTTCAAGTGTTTCAGTTTGCAGTTCTCATGATTCAATGATAAACAATGAATGGAGGCTTCTTGTATTATCTATTATTTAACTAAAGGAAAATGGAACTTATATTCTGCATGAGAATTCTGACATCAGCAAAAAGACTTGATCCTTTTCACCATGTGATCACAAATGTCCATTCTTTAGGTACATGAATGGCTAACAGAGGCAGTGAAAGATTTTGCCTTGGGAAGCAATGGCTTAGATCAAGAGATGCTACATGTGAAGATATATGGGATGATCAAAAGGATGTGGTCCTATGTGGTCAATGAAGTAGAAGAAAAGGGAATTTTCTTGTCCCAGTACAGAAACAAATTTAAAAAACGTTACAGAAGGAAATCATAAAGTGGAAGTTGTGAAGACAACCTGTCATGGTTTAAGCCCTGTCGGCAAGTCAGCTATGCAGTTTCTCTCTCACGCTCTTTTCCCCCACCTCTCGCCCTCTCTTCTTGCCCTCCCCTGCTCCTGGAGGGATGGGGAGGAGAATCAAAAGAATACAACTCTCACAGGCTGAGATAAGAACAGTCCAGTGACTAGGGTATAACACAGATCGCTACTGCTACCACCAATAATGACAAAGGACATAACAAGGGAAGAGAATACACCTCACCACCCACCAACTGATAACTCCCCCACTACACCCAACAGAGCCCTGACCAATACCTAGTCCAACCCCGCAGTGGACTAGCCCTTCCAGGTAACTCTCAGTTACATCCTGGGTATGATGTGCTCTGGTATGGAATACTTCTTTGGTCAGTTTGAGTCAGGTGTTCTGTCCCTGCTTCCTCCCAGCTTCCCCTCCTCCTTCATGAGACTCAAAATGTCCTTGGTCAGACTAAACATTTGAGCAGTAACTAAAAATATCAGTGTTACCAGCATTGTTCCCAGGCCAAAAGTCAAAAAACATAGCGCTGCATCAGCTACTAAGGAGAAAAAAATGACTGCTATTGCTGAACCCAAGACACAACCCCAAGCTGAGTTTCCCTCAGTTCTACAGCAAATGCTGGAACATTTTTCAAGGCACCACTTCCTGTGCTGCACAGCATATACTAAAATACAAAATTGCCTGAGCAATTTAATTTACTTTTCAGAAAAAGCCCACTAAGTCCAAAAATAAATTTGTGTCTTTTTCCAAGGAGAAAGAGAGCAATTTGAATACACAGAATTCAGTTGATTTTTAATTTCATGCAACACAGAAAAATATAATTTTATGTCAGAGATGTGCTTCTGATAAGTATCAGACACTAACACAAAAAATGTGATAATATTCCTTAACAATGTAATTTAAATAATTGTAAACATTAATGTCTTTGGGTAATATGCAGTATTTAGAAGTACATACTATCTCTTTCCACATTACATTGCCACCATGCCACCAAGATTAAGCAGAGAATTATTTTAAAGAGATTAAATAATTTATATTAATAAATCAGGCAAATTTACTTTATATTGATTTGAAATTCCTTTACAAATTATTTACAAACGTCCAACAACTAGAGGTTGAAGTTACACTAGTATAATAACTTGCTTATTCATGCAGAAGATAATTATTAATAACTTCCATTACTGCAGTTAAAATACATAAAATCAATCTTATTTTTGCACTTGAATGTACTCATTTTCAAAGTTTAAGTTATCACATGTGAAGGTGATGGATGGTTTAAATTTTGTTTAAACAGAAATAGGCTTACAAGTAGTAAAATAAAATTGTAAGAGGATTATAATATTGCAGAGACAATAGATGCTTTCTAAACACCTGGTTATTATATTAATGTATTCTTTAAATCACTGCCTTATTAATACAAATGCAGGAACTGTGTTAGAATTCTTTTGGTTGCTTTTTTTTTTATGCAATGGATGTATGAGATCTTTCCTAACTCTTCATCTGGAAGATCTTGTCTATTACCCAAGTCATGCATTTCTGTACTTCATCAAAAACCTTAATTCTACATATTCAACCACCACTTCAACAGTATCTAAACTAAGTGCTTTTTACCAAAATAGAGGAAAACTGTGTATAGCATTCTCAATTTAACTCCAGCCATTTTAAGTGAAGTTGTTCTTTTTCAAATCTGAAAGAAGACAACCTTGCTGAATTTCTGAAGTCAAGCAGCCTTTTTTGTTTTCCCAATTTGTTGCAAAGAGAATTGATTTTGCTCTGTACTTGTCTGTAACAGATTCTAACATTGACTTTATGGGTCAATATTTACTCTGAACAATTTTCAGATTCCTGGATCACTGAACTTTGGGCCCTAATAAACTAGATTACATGTGTCTACCTACATATCGTGCAAACAAACACAAGCAATCTGGGGTATTTTCTTTAATAACAATATAATTTAGGTATTTCAATCAATTTTGCAGAAGAAATGACACATTTCAACACAACCATGAAAACTGAAATCAAGAGGCACACTGAAAAAGGCCTTTTTCTCATTGAAGAGAATGGTATTTAACAAAACATGTATGCAAAATTAGACTTTCCCAAGTTTGATTTGACTGCTGCTCCTTTGTATAGTAAATTAAAACCATACATAATTCATGTTTGCAGTTCCTAAGAAAACTGGAGAAAAATAAAAATTATTTAACTGAATCTACTTTCAAAAAGAAATACAGTATTGCTAAGGTTATTTTTGATTGTCCCAGGGTGCCTAAAACTTCATTGCAATCAAATGGATCCTGTGCTTTATGTAAATTCAGTCCTCCATGTGGAAGCAACTGTTGTTTCTTCTCGGTATGACTTCTCAGTATGTCCTGGGTTGAGCAGTCATTTTTCTCTTTCTTAGTAGTTGGTGCAGTGCTGTGGGTTTGACTATCAGCCTGGGAACAGTGCTGAGATCACCAATGCCTTTAGTTGTTGCTCAGTAATGTTTAGTCTGACCAAGGACTTTCTGAGTCTCATGCTCTGCCAGGGAGGAGGGGAAGCCAGGAGGAAGCAGAGACAGGACACCTGACCCAACTGACCAAAGAAGTATTCCATACCACAACACATTATGCCTAGGAGGTAGAACTGGGGGCAGTTACCCAGAAGGCCTAGATCACTGCTGGGGTCAGGCTGGGTGTTGGTTGGCGGGTGGTAAGCAATTGTATTCTGTTCCCTTGTTATTTCCCTTATCATTATTATTATTGGTGGTAGCAGTAGTGGCTTGTGTTATACCTTAGTTACTGGGCTGTTCTTATCTCAACCCATGGGTGTTACATTCTTTCCATTCTCCCCCTATACCTCCAGGAGTGAGGGGGGAAGGGGGAGGAGTGAGCAAGAGGCTGTGTGGGTCTGGGTTGCCGGATGGGCTTAAACCATGACATAGTACTAAGCATATGTGATTTCTTTTAAGTTTACTTTCAGAAAATGTTATTTTCAAGACTGATGTGAACCTTATTCATATATTTAAAATAGGCACTTAGCCCTGTTAAGTGCTGAATACCAAATAATTTCAAATATAAGTGACTTTGGAGCTCAGTTCTCCATTCATTGCCTACTGGAAATTGTTTTTCTCATTCTGATAAATCAGAACATGCATAGAGGCAAATGCTGCACATAAGGTTTGTTTTTCTGCCATGTTTTGAAGATAGTACACCTCTTACAGAAAAGATCCTGGAGTAATGATTCAGGTCTTTCATCTCACTTGCAAATAAGCATGTCTGGTTTCATCCTTAATAGAATAACTAACATAGGAAAACAGTGGAAAAGGTGAAGAGGACCTGAAATATTATATATCTACTTACTAATAAATAAAAGAATGGTAGTTAAATATACGACACAAATTATGATTTTGAGGGATCTTTAAATTAAGAACTATATTACATGTATTTTACTACTGTTCATGTTCAAAAAGACTAGTTGTCACAGCAGCTCAGTTTTCACATACTCTGGCCTAATTTTCTATTAAAAGCATTAAGAATCTATCATGGAATCAGAGTAAAACTAAGAGCAGTAGGAGCAATAGCAGTGAATGACTCAGGTTCGAAATTTCCAACCACAAAGGTCTGAATTTCAACAAACCTTGGACTTTTCGAAAAAATTCAAAACATAAGGCGAAGACAGAATTGCATTATCTTGTCATTTGATCTTGGTATTCTGAGTCTTATTTCAGTTAGTCTATATTTTATGCAACTAGAAGCACTGAATCAAGAAATCAAACCCCAAAAAGAAAGAAAGAACATCTGCAAATCAAAGAAGGTTCCATCCAAGATAAACATGTATGTGTTTAAAAAACCAGCAAACACCAAAATATTTAGAACTTGCAGAGGAAACCACGGCTGGTTATTACATCAGGTGTTCTGATAAATTTACCAGTTTATCAAAACCAGTTGATAAACATACCAGTGACTCGTTTTAGAGAAAATTTAAAACCTTAGAAAGCACCTCTTGTACTGCACAGCTTCTCCCT
Organism: Agapornis roseicollis; assembly: GCA_002631895.1. NCBI lineage: Eukaryota > Metazoa > Chordata > Aves > Psittaciformes > Psittacidae > Agapornis > Agapornis roseicollis. The sequence goes on from NDXB01003891.1 coordinate 81,348, forward strand.
CTCTTTCTAATGCCAGAAGAAAGCTTTGTTATGAAGTTATTTTATTATCTGAACTTTATAAATTGGCACCTTTTCAACATAGCGACAGTTGCTTATGATAAATGATGAAAATTTGCTTTTCCGCATTACAATATTATTTCGCTGAAAATATAACTAGGTCTTCATTTTCTTCATCTATATAATTCTATTAACAGTTCACTTTTCCCTCATTTTTGTTCACTCCTTTATGCCAGCCAGCAAGATTTTGGGTGAATTCTTCTTAAATGAGCAGTTGTTTGATTTTACATTTGAGTATCTTGCTGCTCCAAAGGAGATTCAAGTGAGCTAGCTACCTTGTAAGTTCAATTCAAAGTAACAGAGAAATAAGTTAATTACATCAATATTGCAATAGGTAATATCATGTTGTGATAAACTGAAAGAACCCTTAGAATCAATTAATAAGTGTCACAACAAGATTAAGTGCACAAAGAATCGTAAATTTGCTTACATGTTGCCTATTTTTGAAAAGCACTGAATGAGTGGTTGCATTGTGCAATAGGTATCATAAGGGCAAAGAAGTTACCATAAAGTTAGTGATTGTTGAGTCAAACTATTAGGGATGAAATAAGTCATTCTTTGGGTACACTCAACTATATTTTGGGTATACCCAAACAATTAGTTTAAAACCCGACTATTTTATAATGGACATATAACTTATTGCAATACAGCCAATTAATCAAATAGAAGTCTAATTTACATATCTCAAAACATTTGCCCAGGAGAATAGAATGCATCTTATTGAAAAACAAAGGGAGACCTATATTTTCCACTATTATTTATGTATTCTGTAAGAAAGAAACTCCTAGTATTTCCACTCAGGATCTCTGTTGACCTGTAAATAGAGACCTGTAAATGTTAGCCAGACCAGTACACACCGGTTGCCTCAATTCTGTGTGAACAAAAGAATCACCACCATTTGTGAGAAATAAAATCTCACAAATACATAGCTGTCCTGTTTAAAGAGCAGTCTTGTCTTCTCCCATAACACATAGAGTGTTTCTGGTTATTTTTGTTGCCATTTTTAGGGAAGCAGAACCAGACATCCTAGGAAAAGTTGGCTGTCACTGTATTCACCAGGCCACGCCTCCAGACGACATCTGTAAATGGACAGCTGAGAGAGCCAGATGGAAAAAGGCAGTTTCTGTAATCTTATTCCCAAGAACTTCATTGACTCCAGCTCTGACAATTCTCAATGCAACTACTTTACTCACAAATTCAGCATGCGCATGCATGTAACTATTCAACTCTGAAGTTACTTAGGCAGAATCTACTTGTTCAGCTTTACGTTCTTTTATTGAGCTAAGACAGCATTTTAAGGTGACTTTTCTCAGTTATCTTAACATTTTCTCACAATTTGTCAGAGACTGCCACTCCCCACACCCCCGCTATATTTCTTTTTAATAATGCATAAATGTAACCTATTCTACTTTTTATCTACTAGTATGGCTATATGCAAATATTGGAAAGCAAAAAAGAGGGGTTTTAAACAGGCACAAGGAAAGCAAAGAGCAAGCTATTAGATATTCCCTAATATTCATGGAAGGCAGATCCCTTGGTAAATTCAGTCTAAATGTGGACTCATTAAATCTTCAATGAGCAATTGTTATGGTAAGACCTTTGCATCAATTAAATCAGTTTGCAACTTAAGAGAAAAAAAAAAAAATTGAATTTTAATGTAGTCTGTATATATTTAACAATGGTTAATGGAGACAGATGTTAGTAGATAACACAACAGATGTTAAATGTTTTAATTTTTTTCTATGACATTTATAAAAGACAAACAAAATTAAATGTCAAAATGATAGAGCTACTCTCAGTTCAGAGATACAAGCCTCCCTAAACTCATTAAACTGGAAACAACAGCCAGAACAGGTGTGCATGTAAGTGGGATTTAAGTTTACATTATTGAAAAAAATAGTACTTTTTCACATACTCAGATATTCCAGTATGTCTGGTTGTTTCATCTTAAAACTCAAATGTATGCTACATTCTGTGGGATATTTTATACTATATCATTCTGTTCAACCTGTAAGTAGTCGATGTTCCAGCCTGTTATCCATCTGTTATTTAGAGACCAAGATCAAAAGTATAAATGTGCCATTACTGATAATATCTCACTCACCCAAATGGTAGGTAAGAAAATTAGGAAAAATATTGAGGAGAAAAAACTAAGGTAAAGTATCTACAGTCACTCCTGATCTGTATAATAGTACTGCAAACATGCTGATTGCACAAACTGAACACAAATATATCTAGGGTATACAAATTAGAAACTAAATTATTAAAAGGGTGAAAAATACCAAATAATTAATGGTAAGAGTAAGGTGTTTTTTTTTTTTTTTTCCTGCCATGAAAGCTCTAAAAACATGGTCTTATCATAGATACAGACAGGTCTTCTGTTTCTGCTCATTTCCATTTATCTCATTCTGTTTAGTCCCAAATGTCCTATAAAAATAAAAAAAATCTAGGTTAGGGAATACATCAAGATAACTGATTCAGTTGTATTCACAGCAAAGGAAATTCTTAAACAGTATGTGGGTTATAGATCCAGGAGAGCTGTTGGCATATAACACCAAAAGATTTATATTTTTTATTAAATAAAACATTTTTAATTTACATTAGTTGTGGCAAGTTAAGATTAGAATACAAAATAGGTTTGTTAATGCAGGAGAACTAAAAATAATAGTCCAATAAGCAAAAGATGAACTGAAAAATGATCACACATTTTATACTTTAGTTAACAAATCTACATTGGCAATTCAATTTTTAGTTGATTAATAGAATATAGTTTAAATTTGCCTTGTAGTCTGAAAGATTCATTGTGGCTAAAAATAAATATCATAACAACAAAAAAAAAAACCTTTGAAACATGCATTGGTTAGAATTTTTTCATAGAATCATAGAATAGTTAGGGTTGGAAGGGACCTTAAGATCATATAGTTCCATCCCCCTGCTCTAAGCAGGGACACCTCACACTAAACCATGTCACCCAATGCTTCATGCAATCTGGCCTTCAACACTGCCAGGGATGGAGCACTCACAACCTCCCTGGCCAACCCATTCCAGTGCCTCACCACCCTAACAGGAAAGAATTTTTTCCTTATATCTAATCTAAACCTCTTCTGTTTAAGTTTGAACCCATCTCCCCTTGTCCTGTTTTATTAGACTTCACAGTAAAACCCGAGCAACTTTTGTTTAACAAAATGTTTTTCCAGACCAACAGGGTATGATCAGAAATATTTTTCTGGAGCCAAATAAAATTGCAAAAGAGAAAAAAAATCTGATATCTAGACAACTTCAACACTCACCTATACCTACAGAAATATTTTTTTTAATTATGCTTTGAAAATGACATTTTAAAAAAATCAGCCATATTTCCCATATCCCAGTAAGCCATCAGATAAACACTTGGGATTAAGTTTCCCTTATTCTTGAACTCTTCTATCTTGTTTAAATCATATAATATTAACTGGTCCTCAGATTGGCTAGCTTTGTCACAGAGTGCTTTAGAGTTTATATGTAATAGAGGAAATTTATCTCAAGGTATGACTTTGATGAGTCTCTCACATATGTATACACAGAGCATATACTCACTCACTGAACAGTCATGCTCTTCGATAAAACAAGATTCCTTCAACCTACTATATTGTTAAAAAAAACTTGTCTACAGCTTATTTGCTACAAAGTCTAAGCATTCATATGAACCATGATGGATCTATTTATAAATCTTACCTTTCAGGTAAAGGTTTTAAGTTAAAAGTTCAGAAATTTGTAAATCCGTTATTAATACTTGTATAGTATGTGGATAAAACAGAGGACTTCAGTTCAAATTTTCAAAAGCTCTTAAAGCACTTAGATACCTGATCATGGTTTAAGGTTCATGGACTTTGGAACTTTGAAAAATGGGAAAGCACTTACACCTTTGAAAAATGTGTGGTCAATAAAGAAAGCTGTCATTTGAACACAGGCCAAGGACAATAGATTTTCAGCTGTCCTTTTCCCACTCACAACTCATTGCTCACTCAGCACCTACAAGAATTTAGCTCCGTTTTGAAGACCAACTGAAGGCTCTCCCACCCATGTTGTAAGGATTTTGAGCAGAACTATGGGAATTTCATGCAAGCAGCACAAGGTCAGACAAACAAAGTGACTGAACAATTAATAAATATTTACATACATATTATAAAGCCACCAGCTACATAAAATGGTAAAATAGAAAGCAATTAATATGAATCTAACCAGACCTCAAAAAAAAATTAAATCAGTCATGTATTTAAATGCAGTTGAATATGTAGCGTAAAATGCACGTGGAATGCGTTTTTGTAGAAGGCACAAAAGTATTTCAGTTCCCTTGGGGTTTTTTTATTCCCTTTATTTTCACTGTAATTTCTTTTAATGTTTAACACTCCAAAACAATGAAAATTCTACATCAGACTGAGAAAATCTGTAAATAAAATAAATAAATAAATTACAAGCATACTGTTCCTTATAATTTTTATTTTTTTTTTTGGGGGGGGGGGGGGTCATAGCTCTTTTTTCAAAATCAAAAAATCATTTTTTCTAAAGAAAACATCACAATCTTATTTTACAGGCTTGGCAAGAAGCCACAACACTCAGAAGTACACTTGACTATTTTAAATCTTTTAATTTAAATTTGTTTGAGTAAATTAAACTTGTCCTCTCCACAACTTTTTACTTTGTGTATGTGTGTATATCAATAAAAGCCAAAATGTCATTCTGTGAAGGTACATGTATTTCAAGACAGAGATATGCAATTTCTCTTAGACATAAGACCATGACATAAGAATTTTTCTTATTACCTTGCAAATAATATACTTCCATATCTGTGGATTCTCTTTCTTTGGTCTTTCCTTTTAATAATAAGCTCCTTCAGTAACGGAAATGTGACTTCTGCTACAGTTTGGATAAGGATCCCAGATCACTGAGATCTGGCTAATAGTCAGTCATTTTATGATGATAAATTATAATTATAAAACCCTGGTATCCCAAACTAATTTATAGTGTAATCAGTAATTTTAATGACTTTTACTCAGGAGACAGTCTGTGTTCTTAAATGAGTGAGAAGGATATATGGAACTCATACTCATCCATCTTCAGTGTGCAAAGAAGCCACACAAAAAGATAGGTTAAAAATAGTAGCCATCTGGGCAAGCAGATTATTCCCTCTACAATTCCTCTGAGAAACCAGTAATTTGTGTATAGTTTTATTTCTCATTCCTTTAGTCATGAAATACTGGGCCAGAACCTTGACCTTCTACCAGTCTTTCTCTTTTGTAACAACTGGAGTACTGTACAGGAAAGAGTAGTGAACTGATTTAGCCTAAAAAAATAACTACTTTTCTGCAGTTTTGCCCTAGATTATTTCAGCAATATAGTTACCTTGCAAACAGGAGTGGCCAGAAATACTTGTGTCTACCTGTGCGGATGCGGGGAGAATAGTGTTTACTGACTAGCTGTGGATGAGGAATACATGGTGCATACAATGTACACTGAAGCCTTCAGTAAGGCTTCATATCCTGTAGCATTCTCCTTTATAATATGAAGTAGTACAGATTATGAATTGCACTGGAATCTGGCTGAACCCCTGGGCTCACTGGCCATAACTAAAACCTTAATACTCAGCTGGGAGGTGGTATGAGTGCGTAACAAGATTGTACAGGGGTCCACCTTGATCAAGATCATCATCAAGGACCTGGATGATGGCAATGCACCTCCACCACACAACACTGAATTATGGGGAATAACTGAATAAATAGCAAAGCTATAGTTCACAGAGGCATTGGTCAATTTGAAGACAGAGCTAATACAATGAAGTGCGGCAGTGAGAAGTGCAAAAGGCTACACGTGGGAGAGAATAGCATAGTGCCTTGGAACTGACTGGATGAGTAGCAGGCCTGATAAAAGGCACCTAGAGATTACAGTGAATGCCAGGCTGAATTTAAGCCAGCTGTGTGCTCCTGTCACAAGTAAAGCAGGCTGAATCCTGGGCTCCATTACACCAGCAGCAGCAGATCTAGATTCTATGATTATCATCTTCTACTAGATACTGATGAATCTGCATCTACAATACTGCTTTGGATCAAAGTGAGTTTGAAATGAATGTTGAGAAACTAATAGGGACCTCCAGAGGACTACTGGGATTGCCAAAGGGATTTAGTACGTATCCTACTGAGAAAGCTGGGCTTGGGCCAAGGAACAGTCAGTAGCAGCCTACTCCTACATATATTACAGAGACGGTGAAGAGAAACTCTTCTCAGCATGGACAAATAATACAAACAAGTTGAAACGACCACAAGCTTTGACTGGAAATCAGGAAAAACATTTATAATGGAGAAGATAGTGTGATCCTCAAAGAGGGTACCATGTTGTGGTATTAATGGTAGTCCTGCTTCAGGAAAGAGGCTAGACAGGATGAAATTTCTTTCAACTAATGTTTCTGCAGTTCAACATGTCTCATGCTTTGTGCTTCTGCTCATATTTTACAGCTTTAAATCTAATGGCTCATAATTTGTTCATTACATGAATGTACACATCCTCTCAAGGGAACTTATAGAAAATGACCAATACTCAACGGAATGCTCAACTGTCATGTGGGAACTAAAGCAAATCTAAAATATCTGCATTGTAGATGTAGTTCCTCTCATGATTCAAACAGAAAACATTAGAAAGCAGAAACGTAATTAAGGAAAATGAGAAACGAAAAGCATTGTCCATGGAGACCTTTTCCATGTCAGCTCTTTCTGGAACCTTTTGGTTCTGGAACCTTCTGGAACCTCTGGGACTTTTGTACAGATAACCAAAGGCTGTGCCTTTGATTATCCACTTCTTTCTTTCAAAAGTATCATAAAATCACATAGGGGAAGTTACAACTGAAAACAAATTGTTAAACTGAAATGAGAGAAATGTAGATGGTTTAAAACCTCTGTTCATTCTTTGTTAGGGCACATTGAGACTTAAAAGTGTTTCTTCACATTTTAAAATAGAAAATTTGAGATTTGGCATTGGCACAGTCCAGAGTGATAAGACACTTTCATATAATCTTTAAGACAGAAATCCTGCCAGGCAAAAACCTAAGTAAACAATCATGTTATCAAATGCTCATGAGCAATGGAACTATACAAACACCTAATTTTGGATTCAGTGACTGATTCAGAAAAGAGATCTAAAAGTTTCAGTTGACAAATATGGACTATTTTTACATGAAAAGCAGTATTTTTCTCTCATTTTATAATGAAAATTCAAATATAAAAATGAAATTAAAAAACTAAAAACCTACTTATAGGTAGCAAAACTCTAAAAGAAATCTTTTACTTGGTTTGTTTATGGCTTTCTTTTGTTTTGGTTTCTTGTGGGGTTTTTTGGTGTTTGGGTTTTTTTTTTTGAGGGTGGAGGGTTAGGCAATAACAGTTGGATTTGTACTTAATCTGATCAGGTTTATTAAAAAGTGCATAAATTGACTATTTTATATTTGTCAAATAATATATAAATTTAAAATCTAAAAATATTATTTTTTTACTGTAAACTCGGTATATTTAAATGTTACCTCTTTGAAGTTACAGAGACAAATGTTTACGTGGAGGAACTCTGCAAATATTTACATGAATATTTTAAACTACTTATGTATATCCTTTTTTTTTTTTTTTTTTTTTTTTTTGNATAAATTTAAAATCTAAAAATATTATTTTTTTACTGTAAACTCGGTATATTTAAATGTTACCTCTTTGAAGTTACAGAGACAAATGTTTACGTGGAGGAACTCTGCAAATATTTACATGAATATTTTAAACTACTTATGTATATCCTTTTTTTTTTTTTTATGCTTTCTTTGAGTTTCAGTGTTGGGGAAAGACCTGGGGAAGTGTGGAGAAAAACAAAAGTAGCTCTATGAATATAATACCTTTAATTTCTCAGTCAGGCAAACTCTTTGTGGAAATACTCAGATATTTTCAAATGCTATGCCCTCAAATCACTCCTGCTTTTGTAAGGAAGTCTTCTCAAAAAAATAAGCAAAGTTCAATATAATTTTAGCACTTAGAATAGATTCAGAGATAAAAAGCCCTGCAGTATCAAAGCAATAAAAAGCAACAAAAGAACAATCAGTTCTTGAAGCCTGGCATTTACAACAAAACACAAAATGCTTCATTCAAAACCAGAAAGATACCAGTGATGAAGAAAGAAAACGGTTTAGCACACAGAAAATTCAGGCTGATTTTCTCTGTGATCTTACCTAGAAAGAAAGTCTGAACTCTAGCAGTATGGAAATCATGTTAGATCATAGATACATTTCTTAGAATTGCATAACTGCTGATTTCCTCTCCTCCTTCCTCCCCTCCCTCCCCCCACCCCTCCACTCCCCCCACATTATTATTGTCTGATTTATGCTGGGTTACAGTGTCCTGCAGTCATGCAGTTTTGAAATAATGTGGCAAGCATAACAGTTGGTCTGTATTGGTTATTTAAAATATCTCTTCATCAACACAACTTTGTTCTTCCCTGTTCTGCTTTACTCTTACCTATTAGTTACATAACTTTTCCATTCCCTGTGTGAATTAAATGTCTATCTTATCAGACACAAAGCACAAGAAAGAACACTCTACTATTTATGACAAGTCTTCTCCCCTAAATACCTTAAAAACTGGAAATATCACTCATTCTATTAATATTTTGAGCCTTTTATAGGACCTTTAGCTATTTTAAGGTAAAGCCCAAGTAACAGATGAGAATGAGAAAGATACTTTATTCCCCTGTTATAGAGGGTGACATACTGATGCAGGGGTAGTACAGGGGGGTAGTACAGAGGGGTTGTACAAGAAGGTTAAAGAAATTCGCTTGCTTAAACAAAAATCTTGTCTGTTGTGCCTACTATTGATGAGGGGAGAAGCAGACAGGGACCAGCCCTGAGGGCATGTGTGAAGACTAGAAGGTGGGAAAAAGGAAGAATTGTTGTGAATACCTATTACACCTACTATTGATAAGGGGGAGAAGCAGATGCCAGGCCCTATTGACAAGGGGGAGAAGCAGACTCCAGCAGACGCCAGGTCCTGTTGATAAGGGGGAGAAGCAGATGGACTGTGGCCTGAACACCTGAGGGCATGCATGAAGACCAAAAGGTGAAAACTTTAAGAAGAGGAAGACTCATTTACTTCATCTTGAAGACCCCTATTCAGAGGAGGAAGACTCATTTACTTCATCTCGAGACCCCTGCCCATGACCAGAAGGGGCACTGCACAGGCACAAAGGACTTTCTAGCTCATTATAATAGGAAGCGGGGATAGATAATGAATATGTATAGGCATATTGTGTATCCTAAACTTTAGAGAATAAATGTAGAGGGAAACAACAGCGAGGTGTGCATGCTTTGAAGGAGCTATCCCCATGCATCTCAGCGCTGAATAAAAAGCATACCTACTTTACAACTTTAATGAGTTGTGGAGTCTAACCACGCATCAATACTATTTCATACTTTGCCTTTACTCCACTGAATTCACTTCTGGTGTATGTTAGTTACATGATCTAGTTGCAACAGAGGTTCATTTTATTACAGAAAATAAAGTTCTGATCAAAAAACACAGCTCTCAAGTTTCCAGAATTGAGGGTATACTTTATATTTGCAGCTCTTATAAATGGCACTCCAGCATAATGAATAGGGTGAGAATAAACATAAGTCTCCAAACATAGCAGAAGTTTCAAAAGAGCAAGAGCTCTTGTAAAATCTTGTAGGAAGTAAAGGAGTTAGTGAGTGTTAAGGAAATGATGCAACTAAGAGAAGGTAATTTGGTTTGAATACAATCACAGACAATTTTTTCTCTTAAATTAATGAATGTCTTATCTTACTTGATTTCCTTTGCTTCCTCAAACATTTGATGGAGTGAATGGTGGTACAGTTGTGCTAACCTATGTTGAGTTGCTGGTGAAAAGTCACAGTAGTTTTAGGGGTTTAGTTCTAATAAATGTTAAAGATAGTAGGAAGGCTTTCTTAATTGTCAAGAATATTTAGACACAAGAGTCCAGTGTTTAGATACTGCTTGAATCTGCACATAGCTGCCTGTTTCGTTCTTCACTGATGTCACTGGAAACATTGTAGGATCCTATAAACCTATTGTTTTTCTAAGTCCCTAATTATGAACAATTAACAATAATTTTAGGCTGACATGGGTAATAGTTTACCAGTATGACGTTAAGAATCATGTATTGTGTTGCTTTACATTTGACAATGAAGACATAAAAATTACTCATTCTGTCTCTCTACTGATAGGTCTAAACTCTCATCTAAGAGTTGCTGACTTCTTTGCAAGCCACATGTGTTTTACCTCTAAAAATGGTCTGTCAGAACCCTATCTTTCAAAACAGACTTCTGGTTTGTGCAAGTGTCCCATCTCACCCCTCCCCCACTGGGTCCAGCGTGCGGGGATCTTTGGCACTGTGCTGTTCACATGACAAACCCACAGGCCCTCCAGAGGTTGGAAAACCAAACATTTCATTTATTGTAAACTGCCCTAAAACTGTGTCAGGAAAAAAGTCTTGGCAGGTTCTTTTTCGTATAAAAGATCCAAGATTTGAGAAAAGGAGAAAGGAAAGAAAGAAGGGAAGTAAATCAGAAATAACATCACCGACCCCATGGATTCAGCGCCATCTTCTCGGTCTGCGAGTGGGAGTTCTTTCAGATGTAGTGCTTTCAGTTGTAGTTCTTGTGGTCAGGGACCCCTCTATGTTCTTCCAGGTTGGAAGAACAAGCCACAAAGCTGCAGGAAGGTGCCTTTTTATAGGGTCCGGCTCTCCCGGAACCCTCCCACAGGTCAGACTCACTCGCAGGGAGCTGGTGAGCCCCAGACCCAGCTCACATTGTGCGCCTGAGAGATGCCGCACGGTCTGATAAGCCTCTGTCTCTGTGCGGTTCATCCCCCGGGCAATTGATCTGCCCGGGCAACGGCTTCAGGGCAGACAATGCAGAGAAGTATCCCTCACATTCCTGGAGCAGGATCCATGCTCTGCCCCCTGGCTGTCTGCCCAAGCGACAGCGAGCAGTCAGGTCCTTTGTCTTTTGAGTTGTTTTGAGGCAAAGACAAAATGGGTCTCTTGACCTTCACAACTATCTTTTTTCACCACTTAATCTTGTGTTACGTAATCACAATGTCTTTACAACCATGTACTCATCAGATAGCTTAAATGTTTCTTAGATGCCTTTTAATTTATTTACTTTGGTCAACAACAGCTAAAAAAAAACCCTTCTCCAAATAATAGAATTGTTATTACATTGAGGTAAAGTTTATGCAAAACTACTTATGTTTTCCTGATTTTCCCATCATAGTCTGTCTTTGAAATTCATACCTTGAGGCACAAGGAGTCTATATCACAAAGATATAAACTTGCATTTTTGCACTTTGACAACAGATTAACATATTTTCATTTTTACCATTTCTTCCTCATGCACAGTATCACTTAATGGGAGTCTCAGTTAGAAACTATCATATTTTTAATGGTCAACTATTGCATGCTTAGTGAGGGGATTTTATGAGATATTGTTAGATCTTTATATCCAAATATACTAGAAAATATTATGAAATCACCTAAAGATTATTAAATAAGCAATTGAAAAGAAAAATTATATATTTAAATAAATTATTAACTTATCGATAATATTCAGGAATATTATTAAACAAGTACTTAAATTCTAATGGCTAATTAATTGTTCAAAGCATCTATTAGTTTATTTCAAAATAGCACCTACTATGTTTGGGTACAGAGTTAAGTATTTAGAAAGGTTCTTTTTTAATATTGCTGCAATACATTTAAGCTTACTACTGTCTCTGTTCTTTCCAAAAATGCTGTATAAGTCAGCTGAAAATACCCTATAAAGGTACAAAATTTAAACTGAAGTAACACTTTATCTGCAAAATTTTCAATAATCACTTTTTATTCCAGTTTAAGGACAAAAGTTGTCTTGCTTATGTTAAAAATAATAAACAAAAGGAAATATAAATCACTTTAGCTACCGATTACCTCAAACTTGCAGGAAGTTTTTAAACCTCCGTATTTTAAAATCATACTAGTCCCACTGAAGGAATCTGAAATGCAAAGAGAATAATAAGAACAAATTAAAGACAGATTTCAAGAATTGGATTTTCATTCTCCACAGTTTGATCAACTCTTATATTACATCAAAGATTGTTCATATTAACTAGCAATCAATGCAGAGTTATTTCTTTGTTAAGATATTGAGATAAATCATTCCTTTAAATCCCTGTGTTTGGCCATTTTTATAGAAAAAACACAATCCATTGTCATTAAAAAAAAAAAAAAATCATCTCCAGTAAAAGATCAATGTGTTTTGGCTATATATCCTGAATATGGAACACTGGTTGCATAGAAGGACCCTTTTAGAGGGAATCTGACTGGAATCAGTTACTCGGACCAAATAGGATAAGAGGATGAATTTCACAGGTATGGCAGAATCCATGCAAAGGAATATGTCATGTTCAGTGCAGAGCATCTGCTAAAATAGAAGGGACACCAGAATCTCATCAGTGTGAGGGAAGGTTGGTGCTGGGGAGGTTAGGGACCTGTGCACCTGCAGGATTGCAGGTTGGCTGCTGCCAAGTGTAACCTGTTTTGTCTGACCTCAGTTTCCACTCTTCACATAAGCCTTGTTTCCTTAGGAAGAAAAAGGATAGTGGTTTTGGTTGGTGTCTCATCATTCTACTTAATGTTTTTTTCCACGAGCCCTAGGAGACAGACTCCCTCTGCTTCTGCAAATTACCAAGCCAGGCAGGGGGTTGCAGTGTGACAACATGACAAGTAAGAGGATTTCTCTCCAGGATACTATCAAAATTATTTTACTGAAGCTCAGAAGGCAGATGGTTACTGATTTTGGTGTGGAGGAGAAAAATAGCTCCATTTCAGTTGTGATCCTCCTGTTACCCTTCCAGTGTGTGAGAAGGAACATATGCTGCTTTAAACCTTACTATCTTCGGATTCATACTGTGACAGCTTCCAAACAGAAGTCAGGAGGAAGCAGAAGGTTTAAATCAATGGCAGCATTTTGGCATTTCCTCTCCCAGTAACACATAGGGATATTGAAAAGTTAGCTTGAATGCAAATTAGTTCAACAAGGGGAAAGTCAAAGTCCTGCACCAAGGAAGTAGCAACTCTAGCATCAATATATGCTGGGGCCACCCAGCTGGAAAGCAGCCTGGCAGAAAAGGCCTGGGAGTCCTGGGGTAAACAAGATTGAACATGAGCCAGAAATGTGCCTTTCCAGCAAAGAGGGCTAATGGTATCCTGGGCTACATTAGGAGTGTGGCCAGCAGGTTAGGGAGGTATCTTCCCCATGTATTCAATGCTGGTGTGGCCACACTTGCAGTACTGTGTCAAGTTCTGAGTTCCTCATTGCAAGGGACACATGGGCATACTGGAGAGAGTCCAATGAAAGGCCAAAAAATGCATAAGGGACTGGAATGTCTCTGCTGTGTGGAAAGGCTGAGAGAGCTGGGGCTCTTTAGCCTTGAGTAGAGAAAACACAGGAATGAAGGGGCATGTGTGGATCTTATCAATGTATATAAATACCTGAAGGTTGGGTGCACAAAGGATGCCACTAGGCAATTGCAGTGGTTCCCAGTAACAGGATAAGATGTGGGCAGTATTTTTCTTCTGTTGTTTAAAATTTAAAATATGCAGTTATTACCATTTTTTTCCCCTCATCTATTTTCATTAGTGAAAAGATGCAGTCATTTTTTTTTTAGATGAAAAATACAGTGAAAAGTATTTTTGGAAATTCTCTATATTATAAATAGTGCTAATTGAAGAGGAGCTGCTTCTCAAGCTAACAATCATGTCACAGCCTGCCTTACTTGCACCTTTTCTACTTCACCCTCCCGTCATCCCTGCATTCGCTTCGCAGATTCCTGCAGGCCACTCAACCCTCAAATTTGTAAAACTACAGTAAAGCCACTAGTTCCAAGGGTCTCAAGATCCATTCTGTATCTATATTTGTAGCAGCCAAATACAGTCAATGGATTCTGCTTTTGCACAAGTGAAATCAGATAATCTGCCTAGCAAGTAAACCAGCAGGATCTCATAGAACTGGGTATAAATTCTATGTTCCCTAAATCTTTCAATCTCCACTTTCAGGGAAGAAAGTGGTTACTTGTCCTCTTTAGCTTATCTAGGTTCAGGCTTCAAGAAGAGAAGTGAATGCAAATGTTTTTTTCTCTCTGAAGCACTTCCACAAGCACAGAGTAGCAAAAGATAATAACATTCTCATTTTCAACACACCTGCAAGAATATTGACACCTCATACGGAGACAGAAATGTCAAACCGAAGGCTTTTTTGTGCAAAACAACTTCACATTGAGGCACAAACTATGCCAATGATCAAATTATTGAGATTTTTTTTTTTGCAGAGGTGCACACATAATGTCAAGAACATGATTTAAGATATAGAGATTTCTCTCTGGAGAAGGAGACAGCTAGCTAAGTTTCTCCTTTCTTTGATCCTAAGGGAATACAAATCTTTCCCTCTCCTAGGAGGCAAAGACAAACACTGAATCCCTTCATTGTTACAGGGATCAACAGCAAAGCTGCTAGCTGGGATAAAGAAATAAGAGGCCACATGCTCAGATAGTCTTGAATTAGCTTAGTAGCCTACCTGATGGACTGGGTCCAGGCCTATTGTATTGGCATTGCAGGTAAAATTACATTTGTGCCTCCAAGTGAAATAGAGTACGGCTCACCCATTCTGCTCTTCACCCAGTGGTGCCTTTCTGTAAGATAATTCTTTCAGAATTAAGATGGTCAAACTCACTATCCTTCCCTCTTGCAACAGCAGCCAGCTTTGGGGGAAGTGACAGTCCACAGAAAGAGAGGAAGAGCTAGGACTGGAGAAGAGCTTGCTTATCAGTCAGGTAAGGTTACTATTTTGTTAGGATACCTGGCTCAGTTGCAGTGACTACTCACTACAGAATCATTTTCAGCAGGTTTGTGTACTAGTAGCATATTTCAGCTGGATAGCCACTACACAAAGATTATGATCTGTAGTTAATGTAAATCAGCAGCGACACTAAAGGTACAGAAGTTATCCATGCAGATAGAATCAATAACAAAACCAAACAAAAATGCAAAACACTTTCTTAACCATTATTCAGTCCTCTAAAAGAGTACACAGAAAAAATGGATCCTCATTTCACATTCTGAAAACCGTGGAGAAAATGCTAAAAATTTTTATCATTTCATGTCCTATATGGATATGAATCTTAAAGGTAATTGTTATTATGGATGTATTTTTCTTTATGTGCACAGCAATATTAATATCCCAGATATACAAAGCACACACTGAGAGGATAATTTGTCCCTTAAATGTGCAAATCCTATTGCAATATTTGTCTAAAGGCTGGATTGATATTGAGTTGGTGCTTCTGCTAGCTCATCACAATTTTATCAATGCATATACTTGAACTATGAGAATGCTAATGACTCACACCGCAGGCACTACATGTTATAACAGAGTCCAATTACTTTTGACTATTTAAATGTGTTGCAAATTTCACAGAGAGTTCCCATCCGACTACTTTTTCAAAGATTGCCAAGTTACTAAATCTTCATCTACTTAAAAGGAAGGGGTTTAAAATGCTAAGTAGTAAATCACATTGCCTCATTTCGTTTGTGCCTAATTGGATCATAATCATTTTTGTTTCATTTTTCACGTCATCTAGCTCTTTCTAAATGAATTTTTTATGGAAAAGGATTCAGAACACCTGTTGTTTATTTTGATTATGAATTCCACATTTTAACCTTTGTTTCATAACCAATTTCATAAAAGATTAAAAGAGAGATTTCTCTATCAAGATACTGTTCTGAAAACATTCAGGATATTTTTTTTGCACTGACCTATACATGGCTCTTCCTTAAATGCAAATATCACAAGTTGCCCTTCATTTATTTACATGTTTCAAGAATTTGTCATGTTTACTAGATCAGGTAACAAGTGTGATACCTGTTTGGTGATATTATCAAATGGAACAAGTAGTGATAAAGACTTTTAAAGATTCATTCAGTCTGTGGATTTAAATTAGCAAATGTAATCCAAGCCTGCAATTACCAAACTAATGATCAGCTGAAGCCTCAGATGGGTCTGATTCCAGGGTCAAGGTTTGTTGGAGCACAAGGAGAACCAGATTGTACATTGGACTCTACACACAGCTACTCAGGATAAAGAAGGCCTCTACCAAGATAAAAGAAAGACCAGGCCATCAAACACAAGACTGAAGCCTTCCCTGAATTTCCTTGCAGAGGATCAGACACTTTCAGGTCCCACACTCTATTGCTAGACCTGAGAATTAGATTATATTAGTCCCATTTTTAGTTTGAAAGGTTAATTATAATTCAGTTGGATGGTTTTAAGAACTAAATGGCTGATTTGACTGGTAAATGAATATGTATTTCTAAAATTAGCTAAGAAAAATACACAGAGAAACAGTTCCTTAGTTACACATATATTAAACTGATTAAAATTCAAGTCTGTGAAAGATGAAATCCTAACATATTTAGATCTGCACTGTTATTTCTAACAGTATATAGAAGGATTGCATCTGCTTTTCCCATTGTTCATGTAGGTGATAAGCAATGAAATCTTTACAGGAAACGTGAGATGTTATCATTTCCATATTAGATGTGAGTATTAATTCTCTGAAATATGATTTCAATAGCTATTTCCCATCTAAGTAACTGACTGTATAATTAAAGTATTCCAAATAAACTTCAAATCTTTAAATATCAACTTATATATACTTAATTTACTGGCTTGTTACTGAGATGAATATTTTTTTGTTATTTTCTAAAGCTAGTTCAGTTATTTCAATCACATACTTTGGCTTGTATTTTCAGTGTTCCTATCAAAGTTAGCTGAAGCTATGGAGAATCTACTTTCTGACTTCAGCATTTTTATATATAAAACCATTTGTTTGCTGGAATGGATTGCCCAAGGAAGCTGTGAGCGCTCCATCCCTGGCAGTGTTTAAGGCCAGGTTGGATGAAGCCTTGGGTGACATGGTTTAGTGTGAGGTGTCCCTGCTTATGGCTGGGGGGTTGGAACTAGATGATCTTATGTTCCTTTCCAACCCTAACTATTCTATGGTTCTATGATTCTATATATTAAAAAAAAAAAAAATAAAGGACAGCAAGGAAGTATTTGTTACTGCAATCCTCTAGATTTACTTTCCTTTATAATATGATGAAGTGCAAAGCAGCAGCACTGATGTTTAAAATATTTTCTCTAGGGATATCAAGAACTGTGTGAATTAAATAGACATGATGCAAATTTAATAAAAATCTCAGTGATAGAAAGGAACAGCTTCCATTCTGTGCTTCTGAAGTTTAAACAATAAGATTGAACTCTAATGTAGAAATCTAACCATACTGAGATAGGAAGAGAAAATAAGCCTAACTGAGCATGAACAGAATTAAGCATGAAGTTATTGACAGCCAATGACCCATTAGTATTAAACTTTGTAATTATATTAAGGAAGTATTAATTTAATATTTCAACGATTTCACTATCTTCTGCCATCCAGTCTCACATCTCGTACCCCAGAGCTAATTTCCTTCCTGATTAATTTCTTGTTTTGATTACTATAAAAAATCTTGAGTTACATTTTCCACTTCTATGTATAACAATTAACATTCATTCTTCTAATTATTTCATGAACCCTTTAATTAAATTCTTAGACAACTTCGTAATCGTATTTACTTCCTGTTTCAAAGTTCACATTAATTGCTTTTTTCAGATCTGTTCCTTGTTTTTGTTAATTATATGTATAAGTAGATGCTTAATTAAAATTCCTGCTTTTATTTCCCAAACATATCCATTTATAAAGAAAATCCATATATGAATTATTGCTGTCAAAAGGTAATATATTTATATATTATAATCTGCTTATATGTAACATAGATTTTATATATAATATGAAAATATAATGAAACATAATATAAATTGTCTCTAATTTATATTAAGGTCATAATATCTTGCCATATTTTATTGCAAAAATATCAACAGGTCTTCTTTGACATTCTAAAGAAATTTAAAAATCTATTTCTTAGTGTTTATCTTGGTTATTAAAAACTCCAGACTAAAAGCTATTCAAGTATAAATATATACTTTGAGGCATCCTTTTGAATAAATGTGTCAAGTTTTGATTCTGTGAGGTGTCCCTGCTTATGGCAGGGGGGTTGCAACTAGATAATCATAAGGTCCTTTCCAACCCTAACTATTCTATGATTCTATGAGTTATTCTATATAGTAAGGCTTATGCTGCATCAAAGAGAAGCAGGACAGTAGGGGAGAAGAACAGTAGTGAGAAAAAGAACTGTAGTGAGAGAAGAAAAAGCCTACACATCTGATGCCTCAATTAACTTTTTGGATTATAGCATATTGAGCTCTAAATCCAATTTTAATCTGATATTTTCAGCTTCATTGTTTAAAACACATAAACTGACCAAAATTGCATCTTTTTGTCATTTTTGCTTTCCAGAAGTTCAGAGGAGTATATTTTGAACATTTTTTGTCCATCTGTAAATGCAGAACTGTTTCCAAACTGTTCCACTTGCAAAGATAAGAAACTTAATCTGACACCAGAAACAGAAAATAAGATAGATGATTGCAAGCAAGCAATCATTATGACATATGTTTAGCTTTTGAAATATCATCCGAGTTGTGTTCTTGGTAAACATGGCTAAAAAATAATTTATTACACTGTCATAAATTAAATTGCTATTGCTTTTCTCAGACAGATTACTTATAGAGCAGTCATAAGTTCTGGTGTATTAAATTACTATAAATTGTGGTGTCTAGTAGAGTGGTCAGTAGCCAATGGAACTATTAATATCTGTAAATCATGCAGCACAGCTACCAATGTCTAATAATTGGAATAGTAATTTTTTTTCTTACAGCTTCTGTTTTCAAAATCACATTATACTGCTCAAAGTCAAAGTTCAAAGAAGTATTTTATATAAAATGTTTCAGCATATGAGTACAGCCCTATTAATGAACTGTTTCACCATGGCTGCAGTACTGGTAATACTTTTGCCTTCTTTTTTACCTCCCTGGACGCAAAACAACACATGGTTGTTCTGACTTATACAAGGACTTGGATGCCATTCTCCATGCCACTCTCCAAGCAAAAAATTCTTTATCTAACTTAGCTTTAGCTATATTGCTCCTTTCAGGATAGAGCATCTAATGACAATGCTGTTTAATATACAATAAGCAGAGCATGAAGTTAATTTTTATTTAAAAATCAGGAAGTCCTATTTTCAGTTTTAAAAAAATCAACTTAAAAGCATGCTAGGTTTCTTCAGTTAATTTTCTCACAAAAAATATTTTGCTGTTCTCTCACACCTTGACAGACAACTCACATTTTTTTAGATTTAAGAATCTTAAAATCCTAGTTAGCCTATATTGCCTAGATATTATTTTATGTTTCCTCAACTCCTACTGCTCAGTGGGTTTATCAAGCTTAACCAAGTAGAAATTTGTCTTCTGTCTCAGACTGCCTTGTCAGTCCTTCAGATAAAAACCCTTGAGAAAATGCTTTGGTAACAAATTCATTCAGTCTTGCTATTAAGGTCATAACTGGTCTCAGACTGAGCTTGACATCTGGGACAGCATGCTGGAGTTTGCATTCCTCCTACTGATAATCTTAAACTGCAATTTAAACTGAGCACCTGCAGTCTCATGCCTCCTTTTTGACTTTGGCATGTGTTCTTGTCCCTCTTACTTCCTGCAGTGTGATGGTCTTACTGTCATCTATGATTCAAGCACAACATGTCTTTCAGTAAAGCCCTTTTATACAAACTGGTAGGGTTCGAAATGAGGCTTTACATTTCTAGAATAAACAATCTTTACTTAAGAAAGGGTGTCCTGGGTTCAGCAGTAGCAGTCAATTTTTCTCCTCCTTAGTAGCTGGTGCAGCGCTGTCTTTTGACTTTCAGCCTGGGAACAGAGCTGATAACACCAATGTTTTTAGTTGTCGCTAAGTAATGTTTACTCTGACCAAGGACCTTGTGAGTCTTACGCTGTGCCAGGGAGGAGGGGAGGCCAGGAGGAAGCAGACACAGGACACCTGACCCAAGCTAGCCAAAGAGGTATTCTATACCACAGCATGTCATGCTCGGAGAAGTAATGGGGAGTTACCCGGTAGGGCACACTCTCTTCTCAGTCAGGCTTGTTTTTCGGCAGGTGGTATTGTATTCTCTTTGTTTGTTATTTTTCTTATCATTATTATTATTGGTGGTAGCAGCAGTGATTTGTGTTATAGCTTAGTTACTGGACTGTTCTTATCTCAACCTGTGGGAGTTACATTCCTTCCCCCATCCCTCTGGGAGTGGGCAGGTGGGGAAGGGGAGGAGTGGGACAGAGNTTCTTATCATTATTATTATTGGTGGTAGCAGCAGTGATTTGTGTTATAGCTTAGTTACTGGACTGTTCTTATCTCAGCCTGTGGGAATTACATTCCTTCGATTCTCCTCCCCATCCTTCTGGGAGTGGGGAGGAAGGAGGTGGGGAAGGAAAGAAAGAGGTGGGGGGGTGTCCCCACGACAAAGGGGAATTTCCAGGAAATATTATTCACTTCTGTTTCAGAGGTGTCAGGAATGCCCATGCAGTATCAAAATACTACTAAGGTTTGCAAGGTTCATTCCTATATCTGCCTCCTTCTCTACTAAAAATAGAAGGAGAAATGAGTTTATTGATAATTATGATCTTTTTTAGGAGGACAGTATGCTTGACTTCCTGTTTTACTACTATCTATTCTTGCTTTACCTCAAGTTTGTCTAAGCTCCACGGGTATATTTTAAGATAAAAATAACCTCCGTAAGACCCAATAGCATAGGGTGCTTCTGTGAATACAATTATTAGAATGCTATTCTTTTCTTACAGCTGCAAGGGCAGATTAGTGACACATAAAATTAAAAAAATGTACTTTTTAACTCTTTTCAGCTTGCCAGCATATGAAATCTGGAATGGCTGTTCCCTTTGTGCTTAAAACCTGAGTGCTTCATGCCCTTTCACCACCACTTTAAGGATATGATCGGACTTCCAGATAAGGTAAGAAACACCAAAGCTGTTTCACTGAGCTCTGCATATTAAAACATTTTCTAGTACCTGAGCTACCTTGTTTATCACTGGCTTGGGGTTCTTCACCTTGCTACAAAGCAAGCGCTATAGTCAAATCGCTAGTCTCACCTTCTGGGAAGCATATAATTATAATCATCTTGGCATTTGTTTTTATAAGAGCCTTTATTTTTAATTTTTCTTTTCTTTTCTTTTCTTTTCTTTTCTTTTCTTTTCTTTTCTTTTCTTTTCTTTTCTTTTCTTTTCTTTTCTTTTCTTTTCTTTTCTTTTCTTTTCTTTTCTTTTCTTTTCTTTTCTTTTCTTTTCTCTTTTATTTTTCTCTTTTGCTAAGAACATTAACACATACATCTTTCTGTATATAATCCATTATTATATCCCATTGACTACTTTCTGGGAACCTCAAATGCATTACTTTATATGTACATTATAATTTGTTAATTTACTTCAATTAGAACATTCAATAATACATTCACGAAAGTGGCCTTTTGTTGAGCTAGACCATCTCGTTACTTAAAGATAGGCTGCAGTACTCACAGGTATAATCCATTAGGCAAGCTAATTGACATTGTGACCAATGGATTTTTCATGACCTCTCCCCATGTATCTTGATAAAGGCTGCTGGTCAAAAGTATCAATTCCCAAACCTACTGAGTGGCAACTGCAAGTATATTAAATGTATTTTTAATAGAATACTCTAAATGACCCTATCTCAATGAGTAGACACTGCCATGAATATTTATTTAATACTGCCTTTAATGGAACCTGATACTGAGGGACACATATATTACAAGGAAGTCAAGCCCTATTAATTACCCAAAACCACCAGTTATAACAGACTGCTGCAAAAAATCTTTTTCCTACAGTTTACTAGATTGTTATCTACCACCTGATAATATGTTGCTATTAATAAAAGGAACTACATGCCAATTTTTTTAGTACAAATATAAATCACAGCTAGGCAAATTTCTTATCTGAAATTCAGTAAACTTTTCTTCCTGTATTTATGAATATGCAGCCTCTGAAGCATCATATATGAAAATAGCATAATGTCTGTACATGTGTATAATGGATAGGGGACTTGAATTTGAAAGTAAGCATTTTCCTAGGTACTATAAAACAATCCATATATTCAATTAGAGGGACAGTCACCACCATCTAATGAAGTGGTTAATCTTAAAAAAATAAATTCTGTTACTATGAACTGGTTATATCTTGCTTTCTTTGCCAAAAATAGGAAGATATAATTATTTCTGCATCGGGGAAAGAGATTGCTGATGTTGTAATGGCATCTTTTTACTTCTTGCTGCATATGCTTTCTATGACAAATCATTTTTTTTCATCAAATGTTTTTAGGGAATCTCCAGGGGCTGTTCTACATGAAACTCTCATAAGTGAAGTTAAATAGAAATCTAAAGATTAACTAAAGATTTCTTCCCATAAAGTTTTTTGTAAAAAAATGATAGAAATAAGAGCAAGTGTGAAATAATATTTTTTCTTAATCCTAAAATATGGGGGGTTGGGGAAGGGAGGGGCTATGCAGTTCTTCAACACTAAGCATCATGTGGAATTATGCTGAAAATATAAATTTCCTTCACTTTATACTGCCTGCTGAAATATTTCTACTGCCAGTGCATGCTTTATCAAGACTATCAGACTTTCTACATAGCATTTCATTTCCCCAATTAGAGTATCTTGACAGCATTTCCATTGGAGATTTAGTTCTTCTCTATTTAGATGAGATAATGGGGATGTGTGTGGAAGGTTATTCAAGAAGTACTTATCTTCCAGAAACATAAAGAATAAATACATATGTTATATGCATGGAGTAAATAATTTTCCTATATCACGTTACATGGGTCATCAACTATTAACTACTGATATTATTCCATAGGAAAAATGCAAATTTTTTTTTTTTTTTTCATTTTGATCTCATTTTATTAAGGAACCCTTAAAAACAAACATGAAGAGATCAGCAACTTGAGTTGCACTTACATAATGAGTTTTTCAAGCATGTGGTAGAAGCATATGCTGGAAACACTACAGCTCCCTTCCCCATGTTATTAAGTGGGAAATGAAAAAGTGGACAGAGATCTGAAGGAAGAAGATTTAGAAGTTAGAAAAGGGTTCACAGTTAGGAAGGAAAGAAACTCCGTGAACTGCAGGAATGAATAGAGAAGAAAGAGGATGCCGACATGCAATGGAAAGGGGCTGAGGGCTTTTGACAGCTATAGAGAGAAGAGATAAGTCAAAAGAAAAAAATTAACTCCAGCTGATATTACAAGCAGTGCACTGATCTAATAGAATCTGTCTAAAAAGCAACATTTCAAGAAGAGAGAAACAAGCAAATAAAAAAATATGACCTAGTTATNACATGAAATGGAAAGGAGCTGAGGGCTTTTGAAATCAATAGAGAGAAGAGATAAGTCAAAAGAAAAAAATTAACTCCAGCTGATATTACAAGCAGTGCACTGATCTAATAGAATCTGTCTAAAAAGCAACATTTCAAGAAGAGAGAAACAAGCAAATAAAAAAATATGACCTAGTTATTTGTGTTTTCTTAAACTCAGAAAGGTTTTAGGTGCCTATCAAAGGTTTGGGGGTTGGAAGCAAAGAGAATTGCATTATTTTCTATTACCCTGAAGTTTTGAAAACTGGTTGAGTCCTGATTAAAAAAAAAAAAAAAAAAAAAAAACCTTAAACCTTTACAAAATAAAAATGAATTTAATAATTTGTATGGAGAAATGCAGTCCTAAATTCCTTCATAGCATCTTCTCTAAAGAGAATGCCCCAATGATGGTGCTATCAGTCTTTCTGAAAACAAGGTAGCTGCTAATTTACTTGCACACACCAGGTGTGAAACAGAGCTGTCAGATGGCAGTGATGAAAGAATTGCATGGCTGTTCTTTGGCTTTCAAAACTATCCACTCAATAGAAAATATTGATTAAAAAGCATATCTTTAGGTCAGCAACTGAAATGTAAAGGATGTTGCAGTCTTTGTATTGCATTACACTGAAGATACAGAGACAGATTTTTATGTGTTTGAAACCATCTATCAATTGTTCTATCCTGATCACATTAGCAAATTATTTTGGCAATGAAACATACTCAGTACTTCACAACTAGACTTGATGGAAAAAGAAAAATAACAACTTTTCTTATCATAAACTGCAAAAATCTTTAGATGTGCAAGCTATGCTCACTGTTAAAGTCAGTTATAATGCTTTTGAAGATACAATGGGTATTTGCAAAGGTGTCTTGATAAAAAAGCAGAGGTTAAGGCATACATTCCTGGTTTTAGTTTTGAATAGAATGTTTCTGAAATATTATTTAAGATTTTCCAGGTTAACAGTAAACAGGGGATTTCAAGGTGGTGGAAAGTTAAATTTTTCAGAAGAATTCTTGGAATAGGAAAACTTCTGTCTTCTTATAAAGAAGGAAAAATAATTTTCTAAATACATAACATAGTACTGGTGATCACTTCCATATTAAAAAAGCACAACAAAACAAAACAAAATAAAAAATACAAAAAAAGAAAACGCAAACATGTTAGAAAAATTTTAAAGAATTAACCATCTCCCCTTTTAATATACACAAAGCATAGGGATAATAACTCTTACTGGTATTTGTGTAAGTAAATCATCAATCAAATATAGTGACTTTGAAGTTTCCTGTTCATTAGGTTTAATGGTCACCTGTTTCATTAACATTTTCCATGGAAGTAAAATGAAGGGTGTAAAAAAATGTATTTTCTTAGACATCCAAAGATTATTTTTATGAAACTTCATAGAATCATAGAACTTCCATCATAATGACTTCTCAACACATATTCCATATAGACTTAGAACATATACCACTTTTTTTCTAGAAGCCATAAATACATTTAAGTGACAAAACAAACAATTGTGTCTGAATGCTTAAAGAGACTTTCAGAAAATTTACTTTAAGAAAATTTTTCAGACAAAACTATCAGACACTTGCTGCTTTAATGAGAACAAAGATTTAAATTATAGTATGACAACTTTTAGAAAGTATGCTTGTCATTTACTTTGAAGATGTGTGTGCTCTAAATACTGTAGAGCATTTTATGTATAGATGTCAGTCCATTTTGTGGTTTTGCTCAAGCATTTTTTTTTATATGGAGTTTATTTGGTGTCCTAAAATTTTCAAATTTTACCCAAAGGTTACATTGTTCTGAAACTCTTCTATACAGAACTTGCCTTATTTTAGTGTACACTCTTCCTATTAAGTGACAGCTCTAGAATTAGAATGCACATAGAAACATTCATATTGAGGCATATTGAAAAAACCTCTAAAAGAACAAAAAATGAATAGCAAAAAAGATCCCAAATTTTGTCATATAATTAAAAGAGCTTATGAAGATCATTGGTGTGAAATTATCATCACTACTGTAAATTGGGAGCAAGTACTCTGTCAAGGATTACATGTGGGATTTGTCTAGAGCAAGAAGTTTATAAGCCTGATGTTCTGTAGCCTGTCTTCCATAATTAATCACTATTGTCCCTGTAGGAAAAAGCAAATCACAAGAGAATTACATGAGTTTCCAATAGCTATGAACATACACTAGCAAAAGCTTGAGACCGTTCAAGTTTTCTAAGGTCTGACACAACTCTGCCTGTTTTACAGTACCTGGAAAAGAAGCAGAGCCTTCAAATGAAGCAGAACAATATAATGTTCCTGCAGAACACATCCTGCAGCATCTAAACCTCTAAACCTATTGGAACACAAGCTTCTATGAAAAGATGATTTGCAAGGACTGACTTTTTGGTTTTAGCACCCAGAGGAGCTCTTTGTTGATTCCTAAAGGTACAGTGATGTCCTAGTGAAGCCTTCAGTAATTCTTTCCTGTTGAAAGTGTTATTCTAGTCCTTCTCCACCTTTTATCCTGCTCTTCCTGACCTTTCTTAGCATATTATGCAAATCACACAAGTTTCATAGATCTAACATTAAATCCTTCTGACAAGACAGATTAGCACTTCATATATTTCAAAGGACACTACCACATACAGTAGTATACATGATTTGTTTGAGGTGACACAGGAAACCTCAAGGCCAAGACATGAACTGGTGTTTTCTGAGAACCCAAACAGAAGCTTATGTGGAAGATGGTTGCCCTGGTTTTGGCTGGGATACAGATAATTTTCATCCTAGTAGCTGGTACAAAGTTAATTTTCTTCCTAATAGCTGGTAGTATGCTATGTTTTGTATTTAGTATAAGAATAATGCTGATAACACACCAATGTTTTAGTTGTTGCTAAGTATTTTTTTACCCTTAGTCAAGGAATTTTCCATGCTGTGCCAGTGAAAAGGGACATAAGAAGCTGTAAGGGAACACAGCCAGGACAGATGACCTGAACTAGCCAAAGGGATATTCCATACCACAGAGCATCAAACCCAGTGAGAGTTAGCCAGAAGTGGCTGATCTCTGTCTGGGAACAGACTGGGCACTGGGCACTATGTGGTGAGAAATTGTATTGTGCATCACTTGTCTTTCTTGGGTTTTATTTCTCTCTCTTTTTTGTTGTCTCTATTATTTTTATCATTATCATAATTATTATTATTTATTTATTTATTTTATTTCAATTGTTAAAGTGTTCTTATCTCAACACAACCCACAGGGTTGTTTTTTTTTTTTTTTCAAAATTTTCCTTTCCATCCCCCTGTCGGGGGTTGGGGGTGGTGTGTGAACATGAGCACCTGTGTGATACTGACTAGAACATCTTAGAACCAGTTTCTTATAAGCATTCATTATATTATCTTAGGGTCCTTTCCAACCCTATGATTCTATGATTATACATTGAAATATATATATACACACTAATAGTTGCTGGTAACACTGATCTATTTTCTCTCAAAGTTGATGTGCTTGTTCTTAAAATAGTGTTATACAGTACACTTGCAGTATGTGTTCCCTGTTGTGCTGTTTTACCACTCATGGGAACTGGGCTAAGGTTATCTTCTTGTACTTTGTAACACTGGCTTAAGATATGATAGAATTGCTGGCCATGAAACTAATCTGATATGTGTACTCAGCATTGCTTTCATCTTGTACTTCTGGAGCCATCTATTGGAAACTGTTAATAATTATACCTTTAACCTTTTATGCTTAGAAACCCAGTCCATGTGGGAGACACCTCCCTTCTCCTCCAGGCTAATTACGATAGCTCTTGAGAATTTTGAATATCCTTGGGATGGTTAAGCCAGCATATCCTTATTGCTATTTCTTCTGAATGTGTTCTAGATCTTGTTTAAGGTTAAACAACTATTTGAAATTGCCATCCAGAGATCTTCCCCAAGGCTGGATAGTTACCAGTGGAAAGGTGAGTAGGATCGTATGGACAGTGAACACCTCCACTGTTTTTGAACTCCACCCCTGAACAGTTACAGAATCTGGAATAACTAGTAAAATATTTGAAAAAAGTATACTGTCAGCCTGGCAATTCCAGAGAGACAAATCACTGCAACGTGCTGGGGCCTGGCCCATGCCTTCTTTGTCTTGTTCAACACAATTCAGTACTCTCAAGGGGAAAAGAAGGTTCTTGATAAAACAACATGACTGACACTGAAACTGCCCCAATCCCTGCAACAGGCACTGCAGCTACTCCAACCCCAATGACAGGAGCTGCAGAAACCTTTGCTGATTATCAGTAACTCCTATACACAAAAGGAAATGGACACAAAAGACAGCTCATTTAGTAAAGGAAGACAAAATAGGGCTATCACAAGAACAAGAGGAAGAGGCAGAACAGGAGGTAACCTCTCAATCCCTATCCCTGAGTGAGCTGCACTGATGGAGTCCTCAGTCAGTGGAAACTAAACAGATCAGCATTTCCTCACAAGATATAAATACCTGATCCAAGCGAACATTTTCCTTTCATTTCAGGTTTTCCTTACACTTTTCCTTCTTTGACACGCTTTTTCACTTTTCCATTTTTTCTAGAAAGTTTGAAGAGAAAAATAAAACAAAACAGAAGACATACTTACTAAGCATTTAAAACACTCATAAAAAATAAAGCAATTAAAGTACTCTTAGAAAAAAATGTTTGTGGGGTTTTATATGCACTGAAGTAAACTGATTTTCAGCATTGAAATTCTGTTGCAGTATGTTAGTCTTCTAATCACAGAGATGCTTAAAGCAATTGCCTGGCCTTCATTGTGGTAGACTTTAAAAAAGTAGAAGTATTTCCAAGTATTTAGAGTTAAACTATCTCTCGAACCTACTTTAGTTTCCAGGTAGTCACAGATTTACTGGGGGACATATGGAATTCCCCTTTGATCTTTCCCTGCACTGCCCAATGCAGTATGTTAGAGATCATGTAACAGTTTTGTGGCTGCTCTCTTTTTCCATGGATCAATTTGAATCCAAGCCCTCCAGTCCAGATAATTGCAACATCAACCTTTATAGTACAAAAAATATCTTAAAATCCTGTGGAACTGAATACAGATTTGTTGCTGAAGAGCATTTTTTTTTTTTTCATGCAAAAAATACAAATCCCAGGAAGAAATATCCTGACTGCTCCTCTTTTCTGGACATGTTATCCACCTTCTCTAGTTTCAAGAAGCTATGTAGTAGCTAAGATGATGACTGCCTGAGGTAGGACCGTATGAGCACTTTAGGCATCAATTGTGTTTTACAGCCTGTTTTTATCTGAAGAAGTGATAGATGTGAAGGAATAAGCTCTGCATAGAGAGAACATTGCCAGAAGTACTTGCTTTGTCATCTCTGAAATTATGGCATTTACACACTCGAATCACAGCTCTAGATAACACATATACATTCTACAGGAAAACCACTATGCTTCTTGCAAAATGAAAAGAAACAGCAAAGATGGATTGAAACTCCTGCATGTAGACAGTCTTTGCATCTTTTCCAAGGAGAATAAAACCCAACTGCAGTCAGACTGCAATAGAGAGGTGCCTTAAAGCATATGCAAACACAAACCAGAGAAGAAAGATTTCTGCTTCATGTTAAAAGGTACTTAGCCATAACAATTTTTTTTATATGTGAAAAGGACCACCAACAGAAGATGCAGATGAAGAACAAAGGCAGTTTGATTTAGAAAATATTTAAAGCATTCAACAAACATAGATTCCCTTTCATTTAAAACCTTCGAAGTGGGGTATTTCTGGACAGCATATGTTCAACTAGAATTCAGCTTGTTGTGATAGAATAAACCTTTCTATTGAACAAACAAGCAAGCAAAACACAACATCAGCAACAAACTCAAACACAAAACTACCCAAGCAGTCAAAAGTTCTGTGTTTCCGTGAGAGCAAGACATTAAAAACTAAACAATAATGAAGCTATTTAATTTTTATTTTATTTTATTTTTATAAACCAAACTACCCAGGTGTGTTTTTTAAAATTTCAGAAAGCTGCTGTCCTGATGTCAGCTGGGATGCAGGGGCATGCCACGTCATGCTTGGTATATAAACAGAGGGGAAGTTACCTGGAAGGGACTGCCTGGGAGCAGGCTGGGTATTGGTCAGTGGGTGGTGAGCAATTGTATTGTGCATCACTTGTGTTTTCTGAACTTTCATTTATCTTTTTGGGTTGGATTTGGTTGTTTGTTTTGTTTTGTTGTTTTTTTTTTTCTTTTTTGTCTATTATTATTGACTTTTCTATGGCTGGTATTATTTCTATTGACAGTATATTTTACTTTATTTTAGTTGTTAAAATGTTCTTATATCAACACATGGGGTTTATATTATTTCTATTTCATTTCCCATCCTGCTTGGAGAGAGGGAAATGGAGAGGGGATGAATGAGCTGCTGCATGGTACTGAGTTATGGACTGAGTTTAAACCATGACAGCTGGAAAGCTGGAGGCTCCTTATCATTTCATGAAAACGAAGTACTTGACCAAATTCTGCATATGATAGATATGAATTGTGGAACAGAAGATGGCAACATATACATTTCTCACTTCAATTGAATGAGAGATAAACTGGTACAACCACAGCATAGCTAGCGCAGGCCACAAACAGATCCAACAAAATTAATACTACTTGTCCCGGGTTTAGCAGTAGCAGTCAGTTTTTTCTCCTTCTTAGTAGCTGATGCAGTTTTTATGTTTTGACTCTCCCTGGATCATAGCTGATAATACCAGTGTTTTTTTAGTTATCACTATGTAGTGTTTATTTTGATCAAGGACTTTCTAAGTCTCATGCTGTGCCAGGGAAGAGGGGAGGCTGGGGGGAAGCAGAGACAGGACACCTGACCCAAGCTAGCCAAAGAGGTATTCCATACCACAGCATGTCATGCCCAGGGAGGTAATGGGGAGTTACCCGGAAGGGCACTTCACTTCCCAGTCAGGCTCGTTTTCAGCAGGTGGTATCATACCCTCTTCCCTTGTTATTTC
This sequence comes from Agapornis roseicollis, assembly GCA_002631895.1. NCBI lineage: Eukaryota > Metazoa > Chordata > Aves > Psittaciformes > Psittacidae > Agapornis > Agapornis roseicollis. Next base: position 111,909 of record NDXB01003891.1, read on the forward strand.
CTTATTGTTATTATTATTGGTGGTAGCAGCAGTGATTTGTGTTATACCTTAGTTACTGGGCTGTTCTTATCTCAACCAGTGGGAGTTGCATTCCTTCTATTCTCCTCCCCACCCCTCCAGGAGTGGGGAGGAAGGAAGGGGGAGGAAAGAAAGGAAAGAAAGAGGGGAAGGGAGTAGAAACTGGGTTTAAACCACGACACTACTAGACTTTCCAGCTGAAAAGTTTGCCATGCATATGTTGATTGATGGCTGTGAACTCGTTCCAAGCTCAAAAGCTCAGTAGGAAAAAAAAAAAAAAAAGTAAAAAAAGTATGTGTGGCAACATGCAGTTGGCAACTGTGCAGCTCAATCAAAGCAGTACCTCAGTGTTCATGAGATAATGGTAGAAACTGATTTGTATTTGACAGTTTCACATGTATTAGCTCTAAGAAGAGCACAGTTCAGTGTATGAACATTAGCCAGCAAACTACACTGCTGCATTTTTGTAGTTTCTGGAGACATAAAATGCAATATATGCCACAGGACACACAGCAAATGGGTTCCAGGATGTTGCAGGCTATACATATTGGAACTGACATCCTTCAACTCTCAAGTAATTTTCCCTTTGGCAATTCCATTTGGACAAAAGAAAAAAATAAAAATCTAATGAAAAATGTTGGACAATTGGGGAAAAAATGAGAATTAAAAAAAAAAAAAAAGAAGGAAGTAAAACAAAAAAGTACATATGTGGCTGAAGAATTGTTCCAAATAAGTTAAAAATTAGCTGGGCAAGAATTCCAGTTGCTGAAAAATATTGGATTGCAGGGTAATATATTACTTAAATAATCATTGTAATTTCAAAAGACCAGTGTTTCCGCAGAGGGATTGGTTTTGATATTGTCAAGATTTATAGGCTGCATGAAGGAAAGGTTTCTAATTTACAAGGTGAATATCCTTAGAGAGGCTTAAATAGCTTCTAAAGTATGTCGTTATTATTTTTCTGTATCATTATTTGTTATTCATACAGCATCTCACCATCTGCCAGAGAATTGTAGGCATATAATAAACCAAAGGCTGTGAGGCTAACTAGTACCCTTGTCAGGTTCAGCAATAGCACAATACAATGAAGGAATTGATATATTGAAATATAATTCTACTCTGTTAATTAGTGGAATACCAAAACCACACCTTTATCACAAATGATAACACATTTAAAAAAATAAACCCATACTAGGGGTTTCCTCTTACAAAACAAAAGCCATAAAAAAAAAAGAAATATTATTCCAGCATACATATGCAACAGTGCAAGAAGAAAGATTCTCTATTGTACCCTGACTATTCTATGATTGTATGAAAAATTACTTAATCCACAGGAATATAATTTTTACTGTCAATACTGCATTTTTAAGATCTTTTAAAGCATTATACAGTTATACAGGCTATGTTAAAAGCTGAGCAGCAAAGAACCTGAAAATACTTACAAAGATTAGAGATGCAGATGAAAATTGAACTTGAAGTAGCAGAGCAGAGAAAGAGAAAGGCTTTTAAAAAAGCCAAAATTATGTTAAAACTTTTGATAAAACTTGCCCCCTCTTAACAGCTGGTTTTTTTTCAGTCAGCAGTCTTATTTTCTCTGCAAGGAAGTTTGCTTTTAAAAAAAAAAGAAATTGTAGCAAGTTATCTCAAATCAGTGCGATAGTTTGCTAAACTGTGTTTTTCTACTTCATTGTGAACTCCCACAGCCTGTACCCTGTATCACTTTGTAAACGTCTGTAAATTGGTAAGGTAGGGAACATAGGTTTGTTTGTGTTTGTAATAAGGATTTCAAAAATTGTCATAAGAACATCACCCTTTAAATCTTACCTGAAATGTAGCGTCTATTTGAAGTTCAGCTCTTGGGTTTGTTCATGTATCAGAACTACCTTTAGCTATATCATGGAAAAAGTGGAGAAAAAAGACAGACACATACACACCCCTCCCTATATCCCCTATCCTTCCTCTGTTTTCATTTGTTCATTTGTATTTGGGGATATTAAGACATTAACTCATTTTCTTGCCAGAACTACTTTGTGTTGAAGTTTTGGAGTTTTTTTACACTACAGACTTGTCTTGATATACTCTTAGAATTAAGCTTTATTGAACACTATTGGGTAAAAAGTTGAAGGATAATTTTCAGAGTGGTACCAAAATTCATTATAATTGATCTCAGTGCTATAAATATGGACATGAGCTGGTCTAATAAATGAATTGATGCATTTATTAAATAGATTAAACTTGTAAAGTACTTTGCAATAAAAAATAATTTTGTTAAAATCTTAATTTCACATACTCTAACAAAACGCTTGCACGTAATTGCACTTTTGCTAGAATGCAGGCATTGCTTTCATAGACTGCCTTGCCAAGAAGGCTCCTTTACAGGCTTTTGAGCATAGGGCTACCAGTATCATTAGTCTGGGGAGACCCCTGTGTTTACTAGTCTCTCTAGGATTTCAAAGAGTTTAGCACCTGATCTAGGCCAGAACATGAAGTTATGGCTAGATAGCTGCATGATGTTCCTCCTGAAACTTAGAACTGATTGTATGAGAAATATCAGATAATGTGTAGATTTCAAACGTGAACACATGCTTTGTGAACACTATCAAAAGCACAGATACAGGTACTAGTATTTAAGTTAAAATCAAAGTTAAAAAAAACCAACAAAACAACAATCTTGTACATACTAAAAATGTGTTGGTTTATTTCCATAGTTGTTACTGACTTGTAACTCTTTAAGACTTTTTTTATCTTTCTACTCAAGTAAGTGTACTTGGCTTTGCTGTATAAAAAGTAATGAAGTCTAGAAATATAAAACTTTATTATAGATCTTGTTCATTTAAAGTTTGCTGAGATGCTAGAAGAAAACAGCCATTACTGTGTACGGATTATGATGTCAGTGGATCAGAGAGATTTCATTAGATACACCTAAAACACACTTTACTGTTCCATCATTTCTGTTGAGGAAGAAGATTAAGCTGAAACACTTCAAGATAAAAAAAGGAATACCAACAAGAGAATATCTTGGTTTTACACTTTTCTCTTTAAATTCCCCATTATCTTAAGTTTCTGTGGAGTTGTTTTCCTTCCTTTTTTTATTTTTTAATTTTTAGATGCTTCTCCAGAAGCTTTTCATCTTAACGAATGTTTTAAGTATATATTTTGCTTTAGCAAACACACTTATTCATCAGGCAACTTCTGTGTGCAGACAGTCTTAATTCTAAATTTTTCCCCTATAAACTTTGTTTGGCTTCTTGAAAAAAACTCTTCAATAAATGGTTATATTTGCCCGTATCAACGGCTTATAGATAAAGGCAATTTGTGGGTTTTAATCTTACATAATCTTTTACCTCTAACATCTCTTAGGCCTTTGTATCACCCAACCTCCCTATTATGGAAATTTAATTTTTAATATGAAACCATGCAATATTAAAAAGCATCACACATTTTCTGCAAGTCATTATTACTCAGGATATACAGATTCAGTCTGAACAAATATTAATTTTAATGGAAACATATGTAATTAAAGTCAAGATGAAGAAGATAATATAGTCCTGTTTCTAAGAAACAACAAAAAAACCAGAAGCAATTCTCACTGAAGCTCAGTTTACTTCCCTATGATGATCATCATCTTTAAGTACTTAATTTTAATTATTCACATTTATAGCAGAATAAAAACCTTTTTTTTTTTTTTTTTTTTTTTTTTTTAAAAAAG